>JAPYYT010001407.1:0-61899 GCA_030522565.1 Ceratosolen corneri | reverse complement strand
TAAAATAGGTTTAAATATATGCTTGCTTTTTCTTTTAATTGTACATCTCACTTTATATTACAACATAAATAATGTTTTCATTGGATTTAAACTTGCGCGTAAAATAAAGCACCTAATACTCTCGAATAAAATATCTTAAATAACATTAAATAAATGGTTTTTTCATCTACTTAAGGCAGCATTGAAAAATTCGACGTAATAGTATTTATTATTCTGGGCGATGTCTCCTTGAAACTTAATAAACATAGTTCAATTTAATCCAAACCACTCAGAGTATGTTGTTCATTAAAATTAATAACAAAACCAACTCATTCTATTAACAAATAACGAATTGGTTTTGGAATGGAATTCGAAGCTATATATTTGATACAATTTCGTCTTAGATAAATACGACTCCAGTTAAGTATCTAACGATAATAATGGACTTTTTTTAAAAATCTGCAGTATTAAGAAAATTCAACGGTACATGGCCCCTCGGTATTGTTATATAATTTGTTTAAAACAATAATTCACATTAAAGTAGATGGGAAAATGCTATTTTTAAATTGCCGTCGTTGCTCTTTGGACCTCGACACACTAGCCCCCGACGACATTTATATAAATAATTTTAATTGCTGAAAAATATGTTACCCCTAACCGCGCGTGAAAGTATCACTGCACTTTACGACACGAGTGAACTCACGTACGAAATAAGGAGGAATTGAGCTTGGATGAGAGGCTCGTGCAGTAGCCGACGTGATACACAGGCGAACACCAACGGGTGAAAGTCAACGTCGCCACCGCGAAGATGACAAGGTCACACTCACCGATCGCAGCAGCGGCCACAAGTATCGAGAGGCTGTGGTATTACAAAATCGCGATGAATTGCGCCAATCGCTGAATAAGAATTCATGTACAAATTGACATTCGTTTATTGAGAGTCGCTTAAATGAGAGTTAAATGAGAGGTAACGAGACCAAGTTGCCGAGTATGAGCCTGAAAAAGTCGTGAATAACGAGTAAGCTGGGATGTTTTCACTTAACAAAAGAGGAGAGTCCACTCTTTAATCTCGACTAGTCGGTGAAATTTTAGTTGAGAATAATGTAATTGCGTTAATAGAGTTGAGTGTGAGGGTCAATTGCGGAAGGTAAGATTGATTTTAAATTTATTAAGCCTGGCTACGCCTTCAAATATAAATGCTTTATCTTGGCTTTGATATTTACGAGATCGTAATGGAAGGTTTATTAATTAAAAACGTTCTATAAAAATGTCGATTCTTGTATATTTGTCCTTTCATGCGAATAAATATATAATCGTTAGATAAATGGAAAATATTATTCTATAAAGTGTATAAAGTTACACTTGTTTGTATAATATAGTGACGTAACCTATTGGATATATATATATATATATATATATATATATATCTTCTTCTTATGATTAAAAAACTAATTGTTTTATTTATATAAATTATATTATTGTTATACTTAATTTCCTTTGCCTCGCAATATATATATATATATATATATATATGTTATCCTTATGTATATATAGATATAGTGAAAAAGTAAAAAATATAAAAATAAGTCGCATTATAAATTTTGTTTTTAAAATTAAATTATAGTTATATATATAAGTTATATATTTAACCGAAATAATAATTAAGGCTTAAAAATAATAGGTTAGAAAAAATATGTGATTTGAATTTAAAAAAATATTTATAGTTCAGGATCGTTATACATGTTACATTGTACAATGTTACCTTTTTAATAGAAATTAAATGAATCAAGATGCATTCATGTTATATTTGAACTATATTGTCATTCAATTCTTAGTAAAATTAATGCAATCTATACAATAGATCTTGAATTAAAAATTTTGATTTTTTAAATTAAAATTATGTTAATTTTTTATAGAAAAACTTTTAAACTTATTATTTATTAAATCGAATATAAAATAATTATAACTATAGTGTAATATTAACTAATAAAATGACTGATATTCAAATATGACAGTAATAAAAATGTGTTCAATCATCAATCAAACTTTATTATTTTGATTACTTTAATATGTATTTGTTAAATTTATTCAAGCGCCATTTGGACTATTATTAAAAATTTAAATATTAAAACTATAAATGTTGCTTAACTCTATATAGATATTTCCTACGAAAACTTGGTTTAATTTCTGTACTTAAACAATTAAAACCTTTAGTCTTTTACGAGTAAAATAAAATTACAATTGAAAACAATTTTACGATGTCATAATTAAACAAAAAAATAAAACGCATAATAAAAAACAATAATAGTTCTAATATCTTCTTATAATTAAAAAACTAATTGTTTTATTTATATAAATTATATTATTGTTATACTTAATTTCCTTTGCCAAACCTCTTGCCTCGCAAACACGTTTACCAAATAGATTTATGATCATTATAAGTAAATATATATATATTTGAATTGAGTAATATACACAATACACTGAACCGCAAATGACATTTACTTTATTGTAGTTCTTTTAAGATTACATAGGCTAGTTACAATTCTCATCATATTTACAAAGTCGTCAATAATACAAAGTGGTCTTAATATTTAATGAAAGTAATGCAAACTAATGACAAAATTAATTTTCTCAATACTTTTTTTAAGCAACTAAAAATCTTATGGGCCAAGGTACTATATTAAAGTTAGTACGGTACTATCTTCAAGAACTTTCTACGAAATGGCAATAAGTATAACGCTATTCACAAAAGTGGAATAAATTAAAAAATTTACGGATCCAAACGTGACGTCGCCACTCCATGTGTTATTCAAAACTACATATCGGGCTTTTCAAATGCTGAAACAAACAAGCGGATAAAAGGAGAAAAAGATCAGGAAGTATGCAGAAGAAAAAAAAATGAAAAAACAAAGAAAAAAACACGTATCCTTAGATTTCAAAATGAGCCAGCAAAAAGTCACGACCTTCACCGACGTTTGACACAACTCCCATCCCCACGAGCAAAAAGCGCCTATTTGAAACTTTCGAAAAAAGCGAAGGATGAGACTTGATTCGCTTCGTGTTGAATATATTTTCCAATCTCTAAATGCTCCTGCTTTTTCCTTGGTTTTTGACTGATTATCATCGGCCACTTTCTGAATGCACATAAAAACATATTGTTTTGCATTGGTTTTTTTTGTTTCTTTCTCAACAGTGGATTTGAAGGTTACGAGTTTGTTGCTTTTAGCCAAAATAATATGGATTTTTTGAGCAATCCCGTAAGAAATTCTTATCGTCAAATATTAGATTTAAAAGAATGATAGACTTGAAATGATTTTCAATCATTAAATGTTTAATGAAATGTATACAATGCGAATGTAAAAATACCCTATTCGTTAATTTTTGTTACCATTAATATCATACGTAAAAAATAATAAATATTTTTAAATTCACGACATTAATATTTCCAAAAGAGAATAAAAATGTACAGATATTAATTAAATAATTTATTTGAAAGGGGTTGCCGCGGAAAAGTTAAATCGATAAATCTTTAGAAAGTCATTAAATTGTGTATTAGTTGCTCATGAGAATATTGTTTTCATTTAAATGATTGTCGCAGGTGAATTTAGCTTAAGCTCCTGCGTAAAAACTATGAATGTCTCGAACGAAATGCTATAAAACCATATATATGATGTATAATTATTATACCATATTATATATCATAAAATAATAAATATATGTCTGTGGCAAGTGAAGAGTCGTTATTATTGAAAAATATTTAAATTAATCTCTATAGACGGTATAAATTTATTTGCAAAAGTTATTAAGAATCTGTACACTGATTTAATAACAGTTTACAACTTTTTTACTGCGAAAACATTTTTATTATATTTTTCACTATATACGAAAACATAATAATTCTTTTCAATGTTTATAACATGACACCTACTAAATTAAGTTGTAATAATACATCATTTCTAAATTTATTTCACATCTCGTTACCCACAACAAAATAAAATACTAAATAAACAAAAATTCTCTTCTTTGAGCTAAGCAATTTAATAAAAATATTTATTGCATGAAATTTAGCCTGAATAAGTTCTTAAAGCGCGCAATTAATTTTCATACTATCAAATGATAAATAAATGTATGTGCATAAAATTTGCAAACATTATCTATTTTTCAATGTTGATTTTTTTTTATAGAATTTTTTCCAAGCAACAATGTTATATTCGACTAAACAATAACTATTTATTATTTCATGTAACTTTCTATATACGAGATTTTTTAAATTTGATCTTTCAAGTTAGATTGTTTCACAAGTTTATGTGTTTCTTCAACTAAGCACGCATAAACATTTATTTATTATAAAATAAAATGAAATAAAATTTCACCAACTATAAATAGCAAAATAAATAAGGAATAATTTATGCTAATTGTAGTATTTTTTTTTCTCATACATCTTCTAAATGAAAATCGAAAATAATAATAATAATTAAAATAAAGTGATGGGATACTTTTTCTTTTAAATTTATATTTAAGCACATATTACGTAGAGATGAATTTAATGAAACGTAAATGACATGCGTAAGTGAATTAGAAGTTAATTAATGTTCGTGTAATGATTTTTTTTTTAATCTTTATCCTATCTTGAAAGCATTCTCTGTAACAAACATTTAGAGATTTTAATTTTAAAACCATTTATTAATAAATACATATTATCACTTCAAAAGTTAGAGTTCACATCTCTTTAGTTTACTGTAAAGTTGAACAAACAAACAAAAAATACAATACAATTAATTATATTAAAATACATTAAAACATACATGATAAGTGTGATAGTTAAGTGGAAAAAATCAAGTGGTTGCAGTCCAATAATCTCACCTACAATAAGAATTCCCAATGCAACGTCATTTCACCCACTTATACCGAGACCCTATAAAACGGTCGTAAGTGCACAAGTACGAAGAATTATTTATGAATCGATCGGCCGGCCGACGAAAACAAGAGAGAGAGAGAAAAGAAGCCAATGAAAGCATCAAAAACGGCACACACGGCAAAAAAAAAAAAAAAGAAAAGGAAAAGCAGAATATGAAATTACATAGAGTGCGCGTTTTCACCGAATAATTTTCACGGAATCTTTCACTCCGGCTTTCTGCGCCTATACGTAAATAACTCGGACATGAGAGGATTTCACGAAAGCGTGATACATGCGAGTACGCACCGCCGAAGCGCAAATAGATATGGCCGACACGCACTCAATGGGACCGTCGAGACCTACTCCCGCCATTAAAGAACACTGCACGCGTGAGAAAGCGACCGACTGTCTCTTTATTCCGTCCGTGGCTTCGAGAGCACGGACATTTTGACCATTGGATACCTGGAGGATGAAGGGGCCGATATTGCACGACCCACCCCCGACTCAATGAAACTCCCAACTCGAGACTAACTGCCCTCCTCTAGGCACTTGTGTGCTTAGTGTACGATATCATAGACTTGCTGTGTGGACTTGGTGTGTGTGTGTGTGCGTGCAAGGGGGTTTTCAGTTTGGAGTTTGCTTTTCTCGAGGCTGGGTTATCCCGTCGAAAAGAAACAACAGATTGCCTATTTATGTAGGTATTTATGTGTTTTGTAAGAGTTATTACATGGAAGAGAACTTGTCAAGTGAAGCAAATTGAAACGTCACTCCGACTATGTATATTTATATATATGCTTCTTATATAAACCAAATACGCATTTCGATGGAAAGAAAACTTAAAGAATACACTCTCTAGTCTGCGAAAACTGATGCAACCAATTATACGGAAAATACGAGACTTCCGCAATCGGCAGACTAGGACCGAACGTTGCTAACTTTTATGCATTACCGTGTATAACCGTATAACTTGGAGGAAAAACAATTCAAAAATATACATAATCTCCTTTAATAAATGTATAGAAATCTAATTATAACGTTTAGTGGCACTGTAAGCATTGAATGTATTAAAATTTAAATTGGAATCACATTGAAAATCTACTCCTTATTAAATATCGCACTTTATTTGAAAAACAAAAGCAAGCAAAAAGAAAAACAAAACAAAATAATAACTTTCTATTATTACTCGATTGAGCAATAACTCGTTAAATTCAAATAATAAATAATAATAACGAAACGAAAAAAATATAAAACACGAAGACATCATTTCAGGCGCTGATTAATTTGCGCTGAAATTTCCAGTGACGCGCAAAAACTTTACTATATTATATAGTAACTAGCTAATAAATATTATTAAATAGATATTATTTAAGATAAAAGGAAATTTTCATAAAACAGAAGCAAGCCATTATGAAAATTATTACAGTTATTTAAGATTTTCCAATAAATAAATATATAATTTACTTTGATACACACGTGTGTATTCCCTCTACAATTTCTCTTTGCTAATTTTTGATAAATTTCTCTGATCTGCTTTCCCCTAATTTTTAAACAATTGATACTTTCGTATAGTAACGAAATCTACCAAGAGAGACACTTGCATTTTTTTCATCCAGGTTCTATCAAACCCTGCTGCTATACTTAATTTCTCACTCAAGAAAATTCTATAAATTTTCTACCTGAATCGTGAATCCTTAATTACAAAAACCATATTATCCCATTTATGTGGCAAAGTTTTAGTTTTCTCTTAAAACTCTAAACATTCAATGGTGGAATGTAACCTTCTCAGACTCGTAAGTATGCTAGACGTCCTAGTGTATAATAATTTTAGCCTTCAACAAAATTTACAACATTCCGGCTTTACTATAATTTTTTAATCTTTCGCCTCTTAAATTTGTGAATTTTAGTAGTTTCTTTAAACTTTCTTTACCAATTATTTGCAATTATCTACCTCAGATTGTCTACAATGGTTTTAACGTTTGCAATATTCGTAATCAAATATAATGTAAACCGAATGTACATCATTTATATATATGTATAATGTCAAGAATTTAGTACAATAAATAACATTTTCTTCGTTCATTTATTTCTTAAAACTGAAAATCATATAATAAAATATATAATTGTATCAGTAAGAAATCACGTTCAAATGTAACAATATTTTATGAAAATCTTTAAATAACACTTTCAATAATATTTTGAATTTTTTTATCTAAATATCCTCGATTTTATTTAAATTTAAATAAAATCGATAAATTTATGTTCTGTTATTGCTCATTGTAAATATTTTCAATAATAAAAAATCTATGAATTTCAATAACTTGAAATTTATATCCAGTAAATCATCTGTAAGTAAAAAACTATGATGAATGATATAGCAGACGACTTATCACTAAAAAGTTCTGCAACACAAAGTAAGTTTCCTTTCATGCTGATGGACATCTTTCTTACAATTTCTTCTTTGTGTAATGATATAAATAGTTTCTCGTCTGTTTATTACAAAGAATTTAAGATGAAATGAACAATAATTAATCAAATCAAGTATAAAGGATTATAATATATGGAATAAAAATAAAATTACATTATATAGAATATTAATAACACAAATGCTTAGTATTTGTAGTAAACCATTAAAAATATATAGAAAAATATTACTGGAAAAATTATATGATCTAATAAATCGATCCAATTTAAAGAATTTATTATATAACAAACGTAAATGATACTTCATTCCATGAATCTTCAGCTTAACATTTCTTTTGTCCTCATTTTTACGTATAATTACAAAAATATATATTATAATAAGCTACTACATTAATGAAAAATACTAATTTAAAAGTTATTGCTTTAAAGTAAGTTCATTACATAGAGTCTAAAAACTTATTTCTTAAGCTCTTATATTAATGTGAATCGCTCTTTTTATTTGTACAATTTAAAAGAGGGAAATATGGATACTTCGATCCACTTTAGGTTCATGGTGAATGTATAGGTGACCGTCACATTTTTTCTTTGGAAAATCAAGAGAATGAAAAAAAAAATAGAAGAAAATCTCGTATGTGCATCTGCTTAAATATTTAAATAATGAAATTCTATCATATGAAATAAATATCCTGCCCCCTATACTCAAAATTTTCGTTAATTTTATATTTTTTTTTTATTATTCAAAATACTTTCACTAATATTCTTAATGCAGCCAAATTCCAATACGACATAAGCTATTTATACTTACATTATTTAATTTCCATCATGAATAGCAACATTATGTTTACTTATTTTTCGTATTAACAAAATGTTGTAGACGACGATTAAAAATAGATTTCAAATATATAAGTAAAAAATTATTAAATTTAAGATAAATCAAATTTTTTTAATGCAACGCATATATTACAAATGTCCTTGTTCATAAATTTAAGACTCGTACGTTAATTAAAATTGATACATATATACACATTTAGATGTCAATGATATCGCGAGAGTCGTTTCATCTAATTTTCCATCCGATCTTTTACCTTTTCAGCTAATAAAGAGCAAAATAAGAGCATAAAGAATAAAATACTAGAATGTAACATTAGACAATAATTACACATTTCTTAAGATAGTTATTTACTCTTATACTACTCTAATTGAAATACATAAATAAAGAATTGCAACAATGTATTTAAAATAAAAAATGAAAGCATTTTTATGCCTACAAATGTACAAAGTTTTGAGAGTTTTAGCGCTACTAATAATTTCATTGATGAAACTTTGTTCCCATACCACAAAACGAAAAGGTCAGCTCCGTAATGAGTATACGAAATAATAAATACGAGAACCGTGTGCCCTGAAATCTGCATGTACAATAGTTGGAAAATGGTTAGGACAAGAACCACAAATGCTTTTTACGAAATTCTGAGAGGATCACGTGCCGTCGTGATCTGCCGTGGTTTTGTGCAGCACTTGTCAGACAAGGTTGCATAAATAATTTATACCTTCCTCGCTGTCCACATCTCTCGACTTTAGACCACACACACACACACACACGCATATACATACATATACATACATATATATGATATGAGTTGCGCCAAGAAATAAAAAATCTCAAAATATGTACGTTCAAGAGATGAAAATTCGACGACAAAAATTAATTCTTTAATGTACAATTGTACTATTGCATCAATGTAACGTGGCGTTTTTTGTGAATGAAAAGACCTGGGTTTTGTATGTTTTGCTCTATTATCGTTTATCTACCGAAACGAATCCCCTGCTATTAATTACCATACTCTGGAAACTTTAATAACTGATGCTTATTTAGCTTAAATAATTTAAATTCCTCGTAGTTTATAAATTATTGTACAACAATTATTCTTGGTATTATTCTTACGGATAATATGCGATGGTATTTAACCACGTGATTTCCAAATCCCCGTGCAGTGTCAATTTCACTTAAAACGAACTCCTTTAATTCTCTTCAATCAGCTAGCAAAGGGATTCCTTTTTATAAATTTTTATATTTAATACACTAGCTCAATTTGTAGAAATTTGTATTTGTATTCAATGTCATATGATCTTGAATTATTAGATGACATTAGAATATATATAGAAATGAATTTTGTTGATAATTTCATAAATTCCTATTGAAATTTTTTACGTTTTTCTTTTTTCATTTCCTTATTTTCGCATCGCTAAGCATTTAGATACTCACAAATATAATATAAGCTGCAATAAGAAAGTCAAAACTTTTAATTGATAATTTTAAATACTGTAGGCTGATATTCTTTTTTCATTGTTGAAAAATCTAATTCTACAATATACTGAATCATTTCATTAAGAGGATATGTAATTTATAAAAATCACGTAGTAAAAAATACAATGTAAGCAAGGATTAAGATCTGACGAGAAACTTATGTATAAATTGATTATTTACAACATAAGATAATAATCAACAAATATTTTACACATCTATCTATTCTCTGTATCTTAGAAATTAATTAACTTTTACTTTAAAATAAACAAGAAATTTCTCATTTTATTATTAATGAAAATCGTAAAAATAAAGTTTGGCTATTATTTTAAAACATTTTTAATTTGAAAACTATATATATATATATATAAGCTACATGGATGTTAAATAATGATCGTTAAATATTCTTGTCAATTTAAATTGAAAACTGAATGGATAAGCTACATGAGATATAAACAGAGATTAAAAACTTGGTTTTTTTAATTGATAGAAAAATTTTTGTTATTGCTTTCAAAACTAAGTTTACATCTGCTAATTTTGTCCCTAAATTATAAATATTCTTAGACGGCAATTAATTAATTAATAGAATGTATGTGCATCTACCTTTTCCCACTTTAAAAGAAAATAGGACAATTTTATTTTAATATTAAATAATCATCAAGTTTAACATAATCAAATAATATTCCTAAGTAGCGGGAAATTTAGGGCAACTTTGCCTCGCAACTTAATACATAAAGCATACAATATAAGTAGTTACCCAACGTAAAATTTTCTTCTGAAGCTTCTCTATCTTAAATCTCTTACATAAAATAGCAATAATGAAATGAGAGGATTGCAAAATTTTCCGCAGCTAGTAATGAACATTTCTATATTTTAACGCAAAAGAAAAAAAAAATTGAGAATACTAATGTCAAGAGTGGAGACAATATCAGTGAGATATTATGTAATTGTATAATTTGTATGAAACGTGATCAATAAAATATCGGTAGACGAAATTCTAGAAAATTCTGAGTATTGATAATTACAGGCTAGAATAATTAAAACATTACTGAATAATAAAATAATAATAAAATGTACAGCTAATTTATGTTCGTTGGCAGCCCTAACCTTCAACGCATCCCTCCCTTAATATATATTCGCACAACTACATCTCTTGAAGTATACTTTTTATAAATAAATTATAAACTTTTTACACATCCAATATTGTTTTTCGATCATTTTAATTTAATGCGCGTGCTTTCTATTAACTAACGCCCTCTTAAAAAGAATTTTATGTCTTCAAGAGGTTTTACTTAAAAAGAAGCCACGGTTAAACTTACACATTGATTTTAAAATTACTAGTGAAAGCTTATCATGCATATGCATAGCCACCATCGACAAAAGTTATTAAGTTATATGGGCATGTTTTTTAATGCAACTTTCCAAAATTGTAAAATTATAAAATATTGAGAACACATAGGTAAAAGCCAATTATGAATTGACTAATATTATATTTCATGTATATATAATCAGCATATAAAATTTCATACTAAAATATACTCTCTATACTGTTATTCTGCCTTAATTAGTTCATAAATTTCATATTTCAAATACTATTATTTACGTACAAGTGAAGTACGTTCTAAACGATCTTATATTCCTATTCACGAGATGTGAAATATTTTTACGTTTAATTGGATATAATTAATTTGTCTGAGATTCTATAATTAATGAAAATCCCTCAGAGCTCCAAAATCATTTAAACAGATTAAAAAGTGATCATATATATATATATATATATATATATATATATTTACATATTTTTCATTAATTAAACTAACGCAACTTCTTAACATATGTAAATTTTCAAGCTAAAATTTTCCATAGAATATTGCAAAGAATAGATATTAATATAAAAATAAACGATTCGATATTTAAGTAAAAATTTAAAATAATATAATTTAAAATAATATAATAAAATAATATAAATAAAATTTCAAAATAATATATATTGTAAAAACGAATATGCAAACATTATATAAATAAACTTAAATTTGTAAAACTAATAGTTAAACTATTTATAAGTAAACATAGATAATAAGAATGATACAAGAAATATATATAAAACCTATTAAGTTTTCGTATAAATTTAACAATAGAACAAGAATGCATCACCAATTTTATTTAATTTTAACCACACTTATTTTATAATAAAACAGCATATTATTTGTAAAGTCACTGAAGTACCTTAGCATTCAATATAAAATGAAAAAGAAATAGAAAAAAAGATAAAATAAAAGATAATCTTTTGTAGAGAATCTTTAAATAAGAGTTATTTACAAACTAAAGAACTGAGAAGTTTAATAGACGCAGAGAACATGAAAAATAAAAAAATTTACATAAATTGAAAGTAGAGATAATTAGTTGGACAACAAAGTTAAAGTATTCCAATGAGCCATGATAACATTGAGAATTAAAGAAAAAGATACAAAATGTCAAATACTATAAAATGAATTATATAATGTAATTACTATAAACAATTTAAAATCGTCGTATATTTAAATTTATTTATTATAGTAACATTTTATATTTAAAAATTCGTAAAATATATAAAGTATAAACATTTATTATAATATTAATTTAACAGATCTTATGGATTCTTCGTTTCGAATTTTCAATATTTATTTCTTATTTTTTTTTTTATTTCTTAATTTTTCAATCATTATACATATTGTTTATAAAATATTGTTTCTGCTATTACCTTAATCATACTATCATCTATTATTTTAACATTTTATCTTGTGATGTATACAATGTATTTTATGGAATAAAGTAATAATACAAAATTAATATATATATTTATTAAAAAAATTAATTGAAATTGTATATGATAATAGTAATTACAATAAATTCCCTTGTCATATTTATGTTACTTTATGATATAAAATTATGATATATTAATTTTAATGGAAAAGATGGGCTAAGAATTCAAACGGGATTCCGAGCATAGATTTTATAAGCATATAACATTAAAAAATTTGCTACTATTAAATAAATAAGTATTTATAATTATTTCTCTTAATTTAGAAAATAGTTTAATATTTAAGTTTTGCTCCTTTCATTTTCTACATTTTAATAGATGGTTTATGTGTCCTACATACCTTTATTGAAGTTCTTTAATAAATATTTGATTGCTTTATGATAATATTTTCAAAACTGAAAAATGGAATTAATATATATTTGAGTTTACAAGCAGGTATATATATATATATATATATATATATATATAAAGTGTATAGTTAATTTTGTTTAATACAATAGAAAAAAAGCTAACGATGTTAAATATAACTAACATTGTGTGTATTATAAGATTAAATGGTTCTTACAATGCGTATCTAATCGTTAGATTTGAAAATAAAATGATATCGGTAAATTAAAAATTAAAAATTCTGTCGTAAATTAAAAAATAGAATAATAAAGTAAAAATTTTTTAAAGAAGAATTAAAAACTAATAAAAATCTAATATTTATAAGTAGTCATATCAATAATACATTAATTAAGAATTTAATAATTAATGATACGTTTTCTATATTACTGATTTTCACAGTTTCCTCTCCATAACATTTCATGTCAATTAAATGAGATTTCTCATACAATAAACAATAGGCTTGGAAGCACATTTAAAAGCATATTTACTTTTATAATAGCAACAATAATTAATTACAAAACACATACGAGCACATTAATTGAAAGTACGATAAAAAAGGAAAAAATATATTTACTACCACGTAGTAATAATGTGCATAAAATTGTATATAGAATAATAATAATTCCGTGGTGAGTAAACTGCGTATTACATGCACAAGTTTTCAGATAAAATGAAAGAATGCCAGCATTTCCGATCGTGTCATTTAACCGAAAAATATAGAAGGCATAAGAGGAAGATAAAAAGCGATTCGGTGAAGCTGCCCGAGCGTAGGTCAGAATACTAATAGAACGTCGGACAAAGGTCGGTTAGTTCTCTATGTTGTAGTGGTGGTGGGACGTTTCAACCGCACTAACCGATCACTACAACTAACCGTTCAACTCGAGACGATGCTTTTTTGAAATAAGAGATCTACATCTCTTATCATGCCTCATCGATAATCGTCATATTCTCTTTTGCCATTTACATGTTTTATACCGAATTCGCAGGTTAGTGGTGCTCGTGAGTTCTCGGAATGGGAGATGTTTTCGAGAGAAATTAATAGGCAATCTTTTTAGGTGAAATATATAATAAATGTCCGCTTAAGGAATTTGAATCGACTTTTCTCGCAAAAATTGATAAAAATTGCAACAAACAGCTTGAGATGCTGTTTCCTCCGAGTTTGAGTAATAAATTATAATTCATAATACGTTATTTAATTCAAATCCATCCTGGTTCACGTAAAACGAAATACAATTTAAAATTTAAATATATATTTTGTAAGTCGAATATTTTTTTTTTTTTTATAATTTTTAATAAGACATAGAATGGAGATGTTTAGGTTATGTTTGCTGTAATTACCAAACAGTGGTCATGTGCACATTAAACGATAATCTTCGATTTGTTTATAGATTGTTGATTAATTTTAAAGTGCTCATCTAGCCTAAGAATTTTGTGAAATTTTGTGAAAAAATTTTGAATGTAAAGATGGAAACCAGAAATTTTCCATTAAAATAATATCGGTGAGAACATAACAATAGTACAGAAATAAATTTTAAACTATATTTTTTACTCTTCAGGATTAAATATAAAAGGTACGCAGAATGAAATGATAAAAAATTTATATTAATTTTTGTTAAATTTTCTTTTATTTAATTTTTAATAAATAATTGCCAGTAAATTCGTATGTGTGTGTATATATATATATTATACAATTGCATTAATCTTATATATTTATCTTGTATATTTAATATTATATATTTATATTCTGGAAATTGAATTATTTTGATTCCATGATGATCACTTCCTATAACTGCCAATTCATCAAAATAAAACAGCAAGTATAGATACTTGAGTATACACAGGACAGATTACATTGTTCTCAATATTACAAAAATATCTTATGCGATAGAGCTTAGCGACACCAAATTCTTGACAGCAAGAGACATTTTTAAACCGTTCTTTGAGAGACTTGAGACTTTGAGAGCGAGTATCCAATAAAATTTCGAAAAATTTAATTCGAGTAGCAAATCGTTTGGGCCTTGAAACGGCTTCATGCCAATCTCAGCGTAAGGCAAAAAACGTTCTATTTTTACAATACAGGTATGTGCAGGAGCAACCGTTAAAAATTCAAGTCTTGTCAGCATTCAACGTGAATTCGACTTTCCGGTGGAGTTTAAAACGCGCCTGCCTGTATTTATGAATGCATGCAACTATATGAAAAACTGGTTTACAAAGCCTACGAGTATATGCATTTGCAGACACGGAGCTTATCTTGATATATGTATGATGCGTCTTGTTCACAATTTCGCCAAGGACATTTTCATCGAAAAGAAGAAAAATTGTAATTCCATTTCTTCTGCGCTCTATGCAATAACATATGCTAATTGGGCTTTGGGTGAAAATTGCGAATTCCCCGTGTGCGTGTATTGTTATTAGTCACTAATGGAAATCTAAAAGTGAAAAACCCTAGCAGAATACAAATAGTCGAAATGTCTGAATGCATGCGTATGTAAATTGGCGGTCGTGTGGGCGTGTGCGAATTAGTTGGTGTGTGCGCGTGTGTGGGTTGTCTTTTACTTGACTCCGTTGGGAAAGAACGAAATGCCGATTCAAAATCATGTCAGCGGCTTAATCTAAGGGCAATGGGAGATAAAAATCTGAAGGCGTGTAAAATCAATGTTTATAGTGCCAAATATTTATAATTGTAAAATAAAATGCATTTATAAAATTCAAGCGAAAAGTTGTAAAGTTATTTGGATCAGATTACAATATTTTTTTATCGCCTATTGTTCAAAATGAATAAATGACATTTTTGAATGGTAAAGCGATCGATTCCTGCAGTCTAACTATTAATTCCATATTATAAAGGAATATTAGAGAAATTATTACGCAAGAGAAAATCAAAATTAGAACGAATGAATTTTATCTTCTAATAGATAAATTAACACATAAACATTTGATTAATTAGTAAACATATAATGTAGCTCTTTTAATAAGTATTTATTTTTATAATCAAATATTCATAGATACATTATTAAAATTATAATTTTAATTTCTTTTCAAAATAACAGTACTATTATTAATTTCATGACTTTAATTCATATCATTCGACTATATAATTATAAACTATCGTCCTTTAGCAAACTTAAAGACTGTACCGACGTTTTTTATGTAAAAGTATAAAATTATAGCTGTGTATTTAAGCAATAAAAAGTGATTAATACTTTCTATTTTAAATAGAAAATAATAACAACCACGAGCCCCATTTTTTTTTTCAAGTACAATTCACAGTACAAAAAATTATCCATATTCATTGATTTAAAGCTATTATTATGCAATTAATTTATCAATCTTATTTACCTTAAGGAAGCACAATTTATAAAATCAACATATTTATAATCTATTTAATAATAGCTTTATCTAAATTCTATTATAAACGATGCATTTATTGTTAATTCGTGAGAAATCCGCATAATATAGATGTATGTATACTAAATTCCTTCATACTACACATTTGATAACACTCTTTTAAAAATACAAATGCAATTATAAAATCCTATGATTCTTCGAATCTGTACTTATTAAAATTATTAAGTAATTTTCAAGAATCGCGTTAATTAAAATCTTTCTACATTTAATGAAGTTTACATTATACTAAGCAAATATAATTTATACAAGAGAAAGATAATTATAAAATATTATTTGTCTTGTATATAAACGCGTGTTGAAATATTTAATTCGAAACTATCATAATTACGTAAAGAAAATATTCTTTAATTTTTCGAAGATTTACAAATATACAGATAAAAAAAAAATTATATTATTAATGCATATAATGAAAATTTTACCTAAAATTATTCGAGCTTATAATTGAAGCTCTCTGGAATATAAATTTTAAAAATATTCATTAAAATAGGTTGATTCTGGCACAGCAATAATTATCGTCATACGTGAAAAGATTAAGACTAAATTAAAAACTTTTATACAATATGAAACTTTGTTATACATCTTGTTGTAAGGACCATAAGGTATGTGTATATGGGAATATACATGTGAGTGAGCAGCCAACGAACAGTGGGCTTATTATTAACCATGTGACATTATTATTAAACCATGTCCCCATAAAATACATTTCATCTTATGTTCACGATACTTTGAAAGCACAAGTTACCATAAACGGTCACTAAACCTTTGTAACATTGTGAATCATGGCGTAGCATTGTTTTCAATTCTATTCTGTTATAGCATACATAGAAAAAAAAAAACTAATAATAAAGGTCGAATGAAGAGTTGCAATATAAAAAGTGTATGTTGGGAAGAGCCTATTTATAATCATAAACTTAAAAATCGTCAACAATAATGAAAATATGAAGTGTACTTTCGTTTTATTAGCAGTAACATCCGGAGAAATTCCAATAAACTTGTATATAGTCTAATAGTAGACTTGTATAGCGTATTTTAAAAATATTTTTACACTCTTTTACGAATGCATAATCGATCTCTTCTGAAGAGTATTCAGAAAAATAAAGTAATTTAAGAATCTTATTGTTAACTATTATATAACGTGAAAAAAAACAAAGAAAAATTGTGAGCATTATATTCACATGAAAGTATAATTATTCTAATACGTAAAAATATAATTTTCATGGATACTCTTTCGGTATTTCCATTTCAGTGAATCTATCTAATATAAAGGTATAAAAAAAAATTTCATCACCATCATAAATATCATTTCAAAATTAACTATCTCAAACAAATTGTACGCTTAGTCGAATTGTTAAACTATTGCATACACCAATAGAAGTGTACAAAGATCGTCTAATCACATAATTAAGCAATCACGGGGGCGCCAATGCGACGATAAATTAATCGAGGAAGGATGAGAATTTACGAGACAAGACAAGAGTGATAAGCATTTTCAGCCATTTTACACAGTTTAATTTTTTCCTTGTTCAAAATGAAAAACCAAACTACCAACTTCGACGCGCGACTAATCCAACCAGCAATAGAAAAACTCCTATACCAATGATCATTACCCATGAGGTAGGAGCACGATTTTTCTTCATTAATCACACAACGAACATCCAGCAGAGAAGTCGGCAATCTCCCGATACACACACACACACACCCACCCACACAAGTATGCCCATAGCTCTTGATTGAACAAACACTAACCACCACTAATCGCCACTAACAAACACGGAGATTAAGCCTACGACGGGCCCATACCTATTTACCTGAGAAAGCGATGTGCGTACTGACGAGAGGCAATCGCACTCTACTGAGTCTTGCATAAGACATCTTGAATATTCAGGAATCTTCTTACTTCTTGGTTGCTGCTTCGTCGAGCTGAGATTTTGTGAATATCGCTTGTCACTGCCTCATCGCTGATTGTTTAGCAGACAAAAGTCACACGCATAACACTAATTTCTCATCAAACTCATTTCCTATCCGATGACTATATATATTATATGAGCATATTACTTTAATATCACTTGTTCGGCCAAAGTGATTAGGATTTTTCTGACTAATTTATTTCTATTATCGCCCTTCGATCTATATAACAAATAATACAGATTGAAAACTATCAATCTAATAATTAATAATTAATTAATAGTATTTTATAATACATCTAATTGAATTTCCGAGTAAAAAGTAAAGAGGACATGTATTTAATAGCTTGTCTTACAATTCATTCCTGAAAATCACACTAATGCATTTTTTTCTTCAAAATTGTTTAACAATTTATCAATAAACAAGGCGGCTTCCTTTCCATAATAATTATTATCATACAATCGAATATTAAGTGTCGTCAAAATTTCAAAATTATACAGATAAATATTAAATTATTATCAAATAATGTAATATAATTTTCAAGACGTCTAACTTCTCCGACAATTTTTTGTTTTTTACACGTAAAAGAGTTATTTATCAAATTCACTCATAACATCTACATACAAACTCTGAGCCTTGTCATATATCAAATACTATTTTTTTTTTTTTTTTTTTTTCAAAAATACCTTTTTCACCTTTCGATATTTCATCAACTTCTTCATTAACTGCTCATAACTACATTTATATGGGCACGGATATTTCATATTGAAAAAATGTATATATGGACAATGAATTGCTCAGCGCAAATCCCGAATTATTACGACACTATACATTCTTTGCAGATAAACAAAATTACATAAATTTCAAATACTTGTATACCAATATATTTACTCGAAATATATTAAGTAATCTCTTCATTATGCTAAATGGATTGCTTTTCGAATGCTTTTCATATATCCAATGACATATATTTAGTCTCGTTTCTCGAAGTTCCAATCCAATATATATCTATCACTTATTAATAAACATTCGTAAAATTAAATGGAAAAAAAAATTTGCACGTAAAAACCCAAATTATATTCCCGATTAAATTTCTTAATAGTATTTATATATTTATATTATTTTTTTTATGTATTTATTTATTTATAGTATTGTATCTATTATGTAAAATTGAAAAACAATTGACCATATAACAAAATTACAATATTTAAATATATTTAAGTGCCTCTATACTTAATTATTAATGACTTCTCATTATATTAATGGAATTAAATAGATACGAAAGTATTTAAATTTTGTATCAAATCATTATCATTTATAAAAATATAATTTCTTTTTAAAAAATTTTAACGATAAAACAATTAATATTTATTCAAATTAAAAGATACAAAGAACACATTAAGAAAAACAATCTTTAGTAATATCAATTGTATCGATACAATAATTATAACAATTACTAATAATGTCAATAATTTATGCATATTACTATGCAATGATATATATATTTAATTTTAAAAACTGATCCAATCAGAAACTAATTTTATAAAACTGCATAAATAAAAAATTGTATTTATTCTATAAAACATTACTATTTAACAAGAATTTTATTAATAAATCTCTTATATTAAATGATTTTGTTAAACAATTGTTTCTCATATATGATAATTTAATACTTTTAATATATTATTAAATTAAATGAAAGTAATTATGCACATGCATGTTTGCATGTGTAATTGTAAGCGCGTATACGCGTGTGTGTTAAGTAATGCATGCATTATGTATGAAATATATATGATAAAACATTTTTGGTGTATGTGTATGAGTATGTGTATGAGTGTTCATGAAATTTTTAAACGCGTTAGTTCTCAATAGATACCCCCAAGATATTGTTAGAGTAAAGTCTAATCTCTAAAATATCTAATTATAGAAAACATTTACAATTAAGTGGGAATAATTATAAAATAATTTATGGCATATCATAATACAGAAGTAATCACGATAAAAGATTAATACGCCGTAGCTACAAAGAAAGTTTGTTCAATAAAATTAAAAATCAATTCAAACACAGATTTTTGATAAAACAAATAATAATTAAAATATATGAACAGTAGATATAATAAAAGTGGAAAGATTCTTTTTCTTCAATTAATTTCATGATTTTGCTAAATAATTATTTTATTTGATAAATTAGTAAAAAAAATTGACATTTTTTACGAAACATTAGATGAAATAAAATAACTTTACAATTATTTGACTGTTACAATTAATTCACTTTCCAATAAATAGCTTTAAATGAAATAAATTTTACATACATAAAGTTTGAGATCGAAAATTTGTTATGTAAAATAGTGTTTTCAAAGCAAGATCCTTAATAATTGTTAATAAACATCATATAAATCTACGAGAGAAATAATTTAACAATATTAATTTATTTCAAATGACAAATAAAATAAAAAGATATTTGATAAAGTAAATTAAACGAATGGATAAACAAATAAATAATATAAATGAACACAGCGATTAAAATTTGATGACATGTTATTTATTATAGAAATCACAAAAATTTTCTAAAGATAAAACGAAGTGCAGTAAAAATATTAGAAAACGAAATGAATGGATAAACTAATACTCTTGCAATGAAAAATGTATGCGTGATGTAGATTAAAAATTTATTATTTTATAATACAGTTTATTAAAATTTAGAACAATTAAAATAGTTCATTAAGACATTTTATTGAAATTATAAATTAATATTAAATGGCTTAAAATGACAACAGATCATATTAAATTTTACATATTAGTTGAATAAAATTAAAATCAATAAATCTTACATGTAAAAGACTCTAAAAACTTTATTTTTCCTGTACTTTAAGACTGTTAAAATTATCTACCTAGAATGTCAAAATTTTGTAATTAGAATTGTTATGTGAAAATTTCAGGCGTCAAACAGAACAAGTGAGGATCCAGCGGATCTTATTGAACAGCCAATCCACTAAAAATCATCTCCTTACAACAGATAATAACAATAATAATAGCGAAGAAAACAGATAGGAAAAGTAAAAAAAAAAAAGGAAAAATCGGGGGAAAATCTCAAAATACATTACATAAAAGATAAAATATCCAAATACATCGCACCACATCGCTGCCCAAAGTACACCGTCAAACTGTACAATGTTTGTGTAATCGGCCTGTCAGGCTTACCCCGACAACCAGTGCACCAGTGCACCAGTGTACCAGGGTACTCGAGTGTACCAGGGTACTCGAGTGTACCAGTTGCGCGCAATGCACACGACGAGCAGCAATAAGCTCCTCCTCGATGCAACTGTCCTAGTCACTAGAGGGCAGCAGTAAACGGAAGTGGCCGGGCCGGTGAAAGTGACACCTGGCACGAGTACTTTGGTACGGAGCTTGACCAGAAAAGGCCAAGGAGTGGTGGTATGCATATAGAGGGATCGAGAGGGCGCGGCTTGTATCAGACGCTTTTCGACCGGTGAACGACGACGATCATGTCGCCAAAGTTCGCCTACCTGAGAACGATCTGCCTGCTGTTACTTGCCGGTAAGTACACATTCATATGTTGATTGTTGATTATTTCACTGTCGCTGGGACGAGCTCCGAGATTTACAATCGATTAAAGAAATTGTCTTCTTTAGACTTTCGTTGAGCCACGAATACCTTCAAATTCTTTGTTTTCGTGCACTAGTAGGTCACTAGTACTTTCATTTTCAGACTCTTGACGAAAATTCCAAGTTGAACGTTTCGTATGTAATAGTAGTTACATCTCAATTCTTCTACGACCAATTGCAAACTATTTTATCCCAATGGAATCTTAAAAATCAATTTGAAGGAAATGAATGGTATGGCTTGTTTAGTGGACGTAATGAGGTATTAAACTCATTACTTGCCGATTTATCGTAGGTAATGTCATTCATATTCACGGGAAATCATTTCACTTGCCAAGTAGTTCTTTTCACGTACGAAAATTTCAACTTTTTTTCACTCCCAACGCACAATTCTGAGCGCATTATCTAACATTTCATTTAATATTCTACTTAGGTAACGATTTTTTCCTACCGCCTAATCTCTACCGCATAATCTCTCAAATGAAGATTATGCGTAATGATTATAGTTGAGCCGCGTAGTATCTATCTTATTAAAATCTTATTAAATTACAACCACGTGCTTGTATATTTCAAAACTGTTGATAATTATACAGAATGAGAGAGCGCGATAATCCTGTAGGCAACATTCAAAATTATTTAATATCATTCGAAAAACCGGTATTGAAAATCGTGCACGAGACTTAATACGAAATAAGTAATTTAACCGCCAAGATAGCTGGGATTGCTATATCGTCTCATTGCCCACGATTCCCCCCGATCGAAAACAGGATGGGCCACGCGCTTGAGCAATAATACATTTACCGATCGCTCACTCATTTATATTCATTTATTCACCTATAAATCAATAAGGATTTCGCACGAATTCAAAAAGTAAATCATGCAGACGATATTGCGAAAACTCCCGTCCCCCCTCCCCCTCCCTCCCCCCGCCCCCTCCCCCCTCGGCCTTACCACCACCCGACTCCAAAGGACTCCAAAGCTCACGGGAGCTCATCCATCGATCGGTATCGCACTTCGAGTGGAAAACCGCATGTATAAATGGACGCCGTTGCTTTCGCTTGCTCGAGCTCTCGCCCTGACATTTTGCGATACGCGACTTTCTACTGTGGTGACTGAGAGTTCGCTGACCCCTACCTCGACGCCGTTCCTTTTGTCTCGCCGAAAAGCTCGCCAAACTTTTCCCTGCCACACGAGCCGCATGCATTGTGGCACACACGAGCAAGAGATTAAAAAATTATTCGGGATTGGCGAGAGCGCGCTCGATAAATTAGCGCTCGAACAATGCTGCGCTACCATATCGAAAAACCAGTATTAGTCCGCCTCGGCTCCCATTTTATATGGAAAGCGAGAATAAAAGTATTGACTCCGTAAGGACTCGTACGATCGAGTAAAAAGCGTGCGATCGAAAATTCAGGAAATATTGAAGGTGAGAGAGAGAGGATGAAAAAAATTGCCGCCATTAATTGCCTTGGGGATATTAAAATATCGACATTTGGGTGAGGTAAATTTATATAGTCAAAGATGCAATTGGCACAGCAAACAAGTATAATAATTGTCAAACAATTAGGAACTAACTGCGATATTAAAATTTTAACGTCTACTCTAATGAGAATTAGCGCATACATTTCCAGATAGAAAAATATGTAACGAAAATTTCAATCCAACTATTATTACAGAACCATGATATTTATAGGTGAAAAAAAAAAAAAACTTCTATTATTTTTGCTATGAAAATCACTTGCGTTAAATCCCACGTTAAATCCATAGCTTCGATCAACTCGGTGTCGTAATAATTCTGTTACAACATTTTTCGAATTTTCATTTAGAAAATGAAAAATATAATTTAAAATGCATTATTCTTTTTCATACATTCATTTTCATTACATAATATAATTATGTAAAAATAAAAGGTTTGCCGGCTCTCCGAAGAATATAATACAATGAATTTTAATATTTATATGCCCATAATACTTGGTATATGTAAATTGATAAAATATTTCCCATACAGAATTTATTATTATATGAATGTATAAGTATATAAAACGAGTATTTGAGCTAAAATTAGCATAAATTACAAAATTCTGTTTATTCTTTATTAAATGAATTTATTCAATAGCTTTCGAAATAAACAAAATTATATAAATAATGAATTGCTAATAGAGTATTTTTATAATATTAAATGCTGACAAGATAATAAGTACTGTAATGTCATTATAATGTAATGATGTATAAAATGTATAAAATTCATATAAAGTTCCAGCTCTAAATTGCAATGCAAAGTATTAGAAACAATAAAGAGCATTGACAATGAGAACTGTTTTTATCGCATAACACATTCACCTGATGACCATTATTAATTACAAATGCCATTATACACAATCTATGCGACACCC
Organism: Ceratosolen corneri; assembly: GCA_030522565.1. Lineage (NCBI taxonomy): Eukaryota > Metazoa > Arthropoda > Insecta > Hymenoptera > Agaonidae > Ceratosolen > Ceratosolen corneri. Next base: position 37,781 of record JAPYYT010001407.1, on the reverse strand, counting down.
ATTTTTTAAAATTAAAAGATTCATTCGCTCTCGGATATTTCGTTTATTGCTAATGATAATAAGGACGGAAGCAGAAATTTACTCACTAATAGACCTTGATTTTTTTCTTCTTCGATGTATTGCAGTGACTGCAAAAGCACAGGACGATGAAGGAAGCGACGGGATTGACGCAAATGCAGAGGAGCTGTGCCAGGATCGGCCAGGAGACGAATATTTTCGACTTAGTACGGAGGGAGATTGTCGCGATGTTGTGAGGTAAACATTTGAACATCAAGTGTGCTTAACAAATGTAACGGAAGTTCTTAAAATGACGTTTATCTTAAGGTTTTCACGCGTGAGAAAGTATTGGCTTTGAAAAAAGTATCTGAATTACAAAGTTATTGTCACTTACAATATAATAATTTGCTCAAGTTATATTTCACATGGAAAAGTAATTTTTTCCTTTTTTTTTTTTATGTAATTTATTTATCTTATTCACTACTCGAAATTAATGCGTAGACTCAATTAATATTGTAATACTTTTCTTAGTAATGTAAGTCAGTCAACAGATCAATGAAAGTCGACCTATTTAGATCAGGATTTCACTTTAAAGTACCACTAATTCATAATTCTGTCTCGATACACTCGAACTACAACTCTAGCTAAAACGAAATAGCAACAACAACAATAATAATTGATAAAATGAAAGAGCAGATAGTTTCTTGAACTAAAGATTAAAATGAATTTTAGTATTTCAGGTCAATAAAATGAGCAGAGAGTGTCGGCTCGGTCGGTTAATCTACGATTGTAGAACTGGCGTCTTAAAAGTTTCAAAATGAAAATCCAATCACTCCTCAGTATACTTAAAATAACAGAATAAATATTTTATAAAAGAAAGTTAGCTTCATTAAGAGGGAATTTCACTTTAATCCATTAACAGCGCATCGAGCATGAGTTTTGAAAGTCATTATGATGTAAAGTCATTAATAATTTGAGGTTTTTTTGCTTTCTCGGTCTCATAAGTCTCGAAGAAAATTTTAAACAAACGCATTACACGAATTTAATTAATAAGCCAAGCAACTCAATCGAGCTCGCTCTCCTAATATCATTCCAAGATATTTGAAGCTTTCACTCGCTCCCACCAATAAGCAATAATATCAATTTTTCACTCCACTCCGATAAATAAAACTGCAACGTTTAATCAAACAAAGAGTCTCGAATCATTCCCGCAACACTTCTCATCTCAATGAGGAAAATTTGAAGACAGAGAGAGAGAGAGAGCAGAGAGAGAGAGAGCAGAGAGAGAGAGAGAGAGAGAGAGAGGGAGGGAGAGAGAGGATCGGATCACAGGCGAGAGCGATAGAGAAAAATGAGGGACTTTCGTTTCTCCGTGTAGGCTGAAAACCGCGAACAGGTTTTTGGTTTCTTTGCCTGGGAGAAAGGATCATGTCGAGGCGGCGATGCTGCCTTAAAGGAGCCTTACACATGTCTGTGTGCGTCGATTCATAAAAGGCGAGCAAGGAATCGCGTCGTGAGCCACGAGTAAAAGTTGTAGTTATCAAGTGACGCTCGATCGATTGTTTTAAGCGATTAGCATTGCCAAACTTTGCACTGACTTGCCCAGCAAAAATTCAACCTTTATTTAATTATTAATAAAAATAAATAAATAAATTGGAATACAAGCATAATGTAGTAGTAGTAGGTGATTGAATTTTTTTCTTGTTTTTTTTTGGTTTGAAGAGAAAATATTAAGAAAGTGAGATTCGTATGTAAGATTAATTTTTATATTCCCTATGACAAAGTAGTTGATTTATGGTTTTTAAGATTATTGCGATGGCAATCTCAAAATAAGAGAGTTGCAATATAATCTAGATAAATTAATAATATATCGACCGTTCGTTCTATTTAAATAAATAAATAATTCAGAAAATTAACAATACCTTCCTGCTGCATTTTTATTTGTATTAAGTTTAAGAAATTAATAATAAACTGGAAGATACTTTAATAAGATATTTTTATTCCAAATGATTAAATTAGATTTACTAAGAAAAATCCGATTTCATATTACAGTAATGTACTTGGTATTATAAAATTTACGTAAACTACAATCGATCGTTAAAATCTTGGATCTCTCGTATATAGTAAAATTACATTGCATCAAATGCAATAATCAAATGTAAATGTTAATTGGCTGGATATAAAAATCTTAGATTAAAAGAATCAAATTACTAATCATTACTAATGAAAAATTACAAAAAATAAATATTTCGAGACCTATAATCATCCATCCGCGATCAATTGTAAAATACAGGAAACGGCCACGATTTCCACTTACGTCTGTCTGCATACAATAAACTCTTGCGCGCCGATGATATAATTAAATCGTAACGAGTGTTAATAATAATCAGCTTTAATGAAATTCATAAATCAAATATTACGAGCGGAGGAAAAAATGTTTAAAACATCGAGTAATTAAAGGTACTCTCTAAGCAGCGGGAATTTGTTCAAAGTGATTGCGCGTGATTCTTAAACAGTCAGTCATAAGATTATCGAACCTTTCAATATTATTACAATTCCTTAACGGAGAAGTTCATTAACCGACGAAGCAAACAACCGCGTACATTGTATCGAAGCGTAGCCGCCTCAAGTGCTTCAGAATTTTAAGACCGGAAATTACGAAGACTAATAAGCGAGAGAGGAAACACTACTACATGTGCGCGTACAATTTAATGAAGTGAAAAAAATTATGCTCACTCTTGGACGCACCTTTGCGAATGCAATGTCGAATAACGGCAATTCGAAATTGAAAACTTAGCCAACCCGGCCTATGACAAAATTCACTCCGCGCTTGTATGCTCCGAGAACATGCTATAATTCGATTATTATAGCGCGGGCATTAAGCGAGAAAGATAGGGCGGGAGAAGCCTAGAATACCAATTAATATGACGCAAGAAGTGTTAAGGAGGAGGAGAAAAAATTAAAAATGTGCGTTTAGGTGCGACAAAGCGACGGAGATTGGCGTGACGAGGCTTGCGACAGTCAAATGTCCGACGGGGCTGGCCTTCGACATCGAGCGCCAAACCTGCGACTGGAAGACCAATGTGAAGAACTGCGAGCAGCTCGAGAGTAAGAGGCAGAGAGCAATGTTGCCGCGACAAGTGACACGAGCGATAATTTTAATTTGAGAGACAGAAAGCGCACCCGACCAATTCCGTTCCATTATTAAAGATTTTGCCCATTGCCTGTCTGCCCCCCAGGTGCACAAGGTCCGGACTGAAGCAAATCACGTGCCCGAGTGGATTGGCCTTTGATTTGGACAAACAGACCTGCGACTGGAAGGGAAAGGTCACCAACTGTGACAAGCTAGAGAGAAAGGGACGAACGGGAAAGTAAAAAAAAAAAAAAAAAAAAAAAATTGAATTGAAAACAGCCAGAGCCGGTTATCGATTTATCCTCGTGAGCGATCTTGAACGCCTCCTTCTTTTATAAATACACTTTGCTTCTTCGCCGTTTCTCTCTTTCTTCCTTTTTGTTGAACGTCGAGTTTGAAGTCGTTTGAAGCATTTGCAGAGACACTGCTGGTCACTATTAAAGTATTTATTGCCGAACTCGAGGAGCAGAGAGTAGTCATTTATTGGCTAATGTACAATGATTGCCGGGCAGAGGTAATGAGTAATTTATGAATAATTTCTCAGTCGGTGGGCTAATTGCAGTAAGGGCTTAAAGAATATTTCACGAAAACATCGGCATCGAGTGCATTGAAGCGTGCATTGCATTCTAGCTGTTAAGGCCGAATGATATTTTGATTGATTTTCCATTAACGACGATCCCGTGGCAACCCACCGACAACAAAGAGGAGAGAAAGGAAGAACAAAGAAGCAAAACAAGTAAAAGAGCGAAGTGTAAAAGATCGCGAAGGGAATCGAAACTCGCTTGTGTACGTAGACTCGCGCCGTAGCACGCAAATTGACGACTAACCTTCACTAGTTCATCCTCGCAATATCTGCAAGGGAAACGAAATTATAGATCTTCCAATTGATCATTCACAAAGTCACTCGTTACTTCAAACGCTAATTAATTTATTGACAATATCGATTGCAAATTCGTCATTTAAAGTCCTTATTTCTCGAGGCATTTTTTACGAAAAAAAAGCAAAAAAAAAACGCTATCTCATTATTAAATATGTATATATGATTACAAATTAGTTTTACAAATAAATGTTACTACCACGAGAATTAAAGTTTTTAATTTTTTTTTATGAAAAAACGATATAGAAAATTTCTAATTTCGTATTCTCTTCAAACACGTTTCAACTTCAAACATTCATTCCACTTTTCATGCTTCAAACTCGCACAAAATCTAATTTTACAGCTGCTTTCCTGCATCTTGTGTGATGAAACAAAAAAAAAAATGTAGACTAATACAAAACTCTTGACTGCTCCATTTATTTCATTTTTACTTTCAAATCTCGATCTGTCAGTATATTATTATATGTACATTTTTCTTAAAACGCTCATTTATTCGTTGACCACTATCATCAATTCACAGTTTTCCCAATAAGAGCAATAATACTTATAAAGCTTTTAATTGCTTTACATTTATATTAGAAGCACACGAAATAGTATGGAAAAGTAATGATGTTAGCTTTACACAAAACATCTCCGACAGTAAAATATATCTTAGCACCCAATTATTTTTGGTATTTGAGCTCACGTGTTTAAATTAGCTCACCATATATAAAATACACAATATATTAATAATTTATTAACATTAAAATGAAGAGACGACCTTTCTCTTATACGTAATTACATGGAATACAATGTATTTTGACGAAATACTTCTGATTAAATTACATTTTCAAATATTTTAAAGTAATAATCAATATTTCCATTAAAGTCTTTTATTGCATTATACTTTAAATGTTAACGATCGTTAAAAAAATACCGTAAACAAAGAATAAAATTAATTTATAAATTCACTTGTTATATTAATAATATTCAATGAGTAATGTTTTTAAAAATTTTTTTAATGAATATAGAAAGGTGAGAGAGAGAGAGAGAGAGAGAGAAATACAGAGAAAGTGAAAGAGTGACAGAGAGATATAGAAATCGCATCGGTTCACGAATGAAAACGACAACTCCATTACAAGTATTTACAACTGTTTTCGTTTTCTTCGCGATATCACTCCATCCGGTTCTCTTCTCCCAATGTTCTCTTTTATGGAATGAGTACACATTCAATGGCAAAAGGAAAAGTTCCTTTCCCGCAATATTTCTTAGAGATTTCGAAAAGTAATCACTTAAAAAAAAATCAACTCCCATTTACTCCGACAATTAAATTGTTAATAACTTATTGATTTTTAAATAAGAATACATTCATAAGCTTAATGTATTTCAAAAATTTTTCTAAAATACTCACTAAAATTGCTCATCCTTCTTAAAGATATTATAAATAATTAACTTGACCGATTAATTCGATAATAAATCGAAAAATCTTTAGATCTTTTGATCGTTATTACAGGATGCTACTTTAAATATTACGACAATCGAGCCAAGTCAATAAACATTTAATGAAAATAAAGTGAAACGAGACTTTGTAATATCTTGCAAAAATTACAAATTATTTGTCAAACTCATATGATGTCTCACCTTTTGTCTCACCTCAATTAAGAAAATTGATTTACACTTGATTGATAATATACTTTACGTCGTAACATTATTTTTCATCGCTTACTATTTACTTATATAAATAAACGAAACTTAATTTCACGTAAAAATTGTTAACATCTAATCTATCGCAGATAATATAATCTTTTTCTTTAAAACATTTCAATCACTTAAATGTTTAATACTATTACATTTGTATCTCATATTATCTACAGTTTCTTTCTACCTAAATCCGCCTTCTTTATCTCTTAAAACATTTCAATGTCTGTCCTGATAATTCACATGTCTCAATATATATTTTATAGACTCGAACGCAATAAGACATTGACATTCATTTTTAATTTGTTGCCATGAGTAAAATAATAGTTGTTGCGTTCGATTTAAAATATGTACGCGTGCATCGACGACGAGAAAGTACGAGAAAGAAATTCCTTCGAGCGTCACGAAACTTTGATCATTTGTTTCTTTAATATCAATAAAATATCACGAGATATATTTAACAAAGTTAATAATAATAACGGTATCATTTGCTATGTTTTTGATTTGCTATATTTTGTGATGATGAGAAAAAAAGAGAAAAAAAAAGAGAAAGAAAAAGAATCCTACATTTCGACGACACGCTCGAAACAAATTTTCGACAAATCACAAAAACATACACACGGACGATCGAGATTACGAAATTCTATTACGTGATTTTTGTGCACACTGGGGAGGAGCTATTTTGTAATATTTAGCCTGTATGTGCAAATTTTTGCAAAATTTGCTACATATTGTAAATATATTTAATAATAATAAGTGAACTTGTTGTCGAGTGAGCGCTTCATCGCAGAGAGAATTTTCTTGTGCTTTGTATATTGCTGTAAGAGAGCAGACTATTACCACAAGTGAAATAATCATGAATTTTCACTATGGTATTTCACTAAAATTGGTTTGTCTATTAATTATTATTATTTCATTACTTAAACAAAATTCAACGATATTTGACCATTGTTAGTCTAATAAAAAAATTTGACAATTCTATTTATTGTAATATGCAATTGATCACGTGCATACATCTTTTAAACTAATAGATTTTTAGTATATTTTAATTGTTGATGAAAATACATTTTCAAGCCCCTTATATAAGTTACGTATCTTACGAAAGAGCTTAAAATCACATAAAATCATAAAATTTCATAAAAAAAACTTATAAAAAATTATTTTGCGCGCGCGCGTGTGTGTGTGTAACTTTGAGGGGTTTATATATTCACTTACTTTTACATTTTATATTTATAAATTTACCAATAGAAATGTTAAGTAAAACTATGAAATGTTCTCTCGGTGGATGCATAAAGGTAAATGTCTCCATAATTTATCATTCCTATATATTTTGTTATTTGTAAATAAAAATAATTATTTATTAGAGATTTGAATAAATTTTCAAAATTGTAAATCAATCATATTGTATTGTACGAGTAAATTTTTCTTCTATTTATAAGTATCCAACAATATTATTTGCAATCATTAATACAATCACATACGAATATAATCAGAATAATGATTATGATATATTTACCGAAATGTCAAAAAAAAAAAAAAATATATAATAAAATGCATATCGTACCAAGGAAACTCGATAACAAGTAAACTTAATTTTATACGATTCAATTGATAAGAGAATTTAGTTACAAGACAAATCTAATGGTAGAAAAGTAATTGAATTCACATATTTGACAGAGTGAAATATCCATTTAAGCATAAAGCAATAATCGATTATAAAATGAAACAACAGGCTTATCCATTCGCACGATAAAATAAGAATAGTTAATTGATTAGTTAATTGTCGGTCTTGATTTAACTCTGTCTCAAGTGTCACTCGAGCTTCGCAATCTCAGCATGTGCCTCGTAACATTTCCTGCTTGACAATTTTCCAGAGCCGCGTAAAGTCCTGCCGATCTTAAAAACTGACGAGCCAGTCTGTCCCGAAGGCAAATTATCCTGCGGTAATGGTGAGTGTGTCGATAAAGAATTATTCTGCAATGGCAAGCCAGACTGCAAGGACGAGTCCGATGAAAATGCATGCAGTAAGTTTCGCTCCATCAATAATATCTAAAGTTGCATTGCATATTACGACTATTTACAAGCTACACTCGTTTGAAATGAACGCAGGAATTTTTAAGAAAATAATCGAATTATGCGAATACTGTTTTATAACTGTACGATATCAAGTAAAGTACGAACTAACATAAATCAACAGCTTGCGTACTTTACTTTACAACACAAGATTAACAAGAGTGATCTTATTATCAGCCAAAAGTAGATATAATTATGAAGAATTTCAAACGAAAAAGAATTGATAAAATATAAGGAGATTATTAAAAAAAAAAAAAACACGCGTGCTAATTGAATCTGATAATGACAGTATAAGCTCTTAAATAATCCTTTTTAGTGTAAAATATGAGAAAAGCCTCGGTAACTTATTGTAATTACTACGTAACCTTTAATTAAATTCAAATTTCATTATAAAACTCGGGTACGAAATTAAAAGTCATAGATTTTATAAATAAGTATTTATATATTTTTAAGTATCTTCGCATTTGAAAGCCATCTTTTAAGTTTTGAACGTGCATCATTACGCGCGCAAACACACGTGTCGGAGAAAGAAAATGTTCTTAATCTTCGTGCATGTGCGAAGGAAGAAGTGTGGAGTAAAAGTAAACAAATTGATCAACAGCTGTAGAAACAGACCCGAACCGCGCACCCGATTGCGACCCAACGCAATGCGTCTTACCCGACTGCCATTGCTCGGCCGATGGCACCCGAATACCAGGTGGCCTTGAGCCCCAGCAAGTGCCGCAAATGATTACAATCACGTTTAACGGGGCCGTTAATATCGACAACATTGACCTGTACGACGAGGTGTTCAACGGCCACCGAATGAACCCCAATGGCTGCCAAATTCGTGGGACGTACTTCGTCTCGCACAAGTACACGAATTACTCGGCAGTGCAGGACTTGCACAGGCGAGGACACGAGATCGCTGTCTTCTCGCTCACTCACAAGGACGACCCGCAGTACTGGACACTCGGTAATACACATCCACTTATCGCTCAACTTACTTTACAAGGATATTACGAGCTAGTAATTATTAATATGGAATATAGTTTAAACGTTTTTGATACGTGGATCGAGTCTCGACCGATCGTTAAATTTCGTACAAACAACCCCGATGCTGGCAATGTTTTCATGGTATTGGTTCATGTCTCCTCAAATTATTCGCGAACGCTATGAGATAAGGAGGAATAAATGGGTAATAAATTCTGTGCATTCTTTAAGTATTACAATCCTCGTTTCAATAGATGGACAATGCCAATTGCAACAATTGCTGAATATTGTTCGAGAAACGTTTCAAAATTGTAGCAAAATCAATGGTCGTGCGTGATTAGCCGTATCGTGGATTATTGTCAGCAGCATAAACATTCGGTCGATTAAACGGGATGGAGGGCGTTAAGGTGCTTGGTTGTCACGTGTGCTCAATTGCTATTCCAGGCTCGTACGACGATTGGCTGGCTGAGATGGCCGGGGCGCGTTTGATCATCGAGCGTTTCGCCAACATCACCGACAGCTCAATCATCGGAGTCCGAGCTCCGTATCTACGTGTGGGAGGTAACAAGCAATTTGAGATGATGGCCGATCAATTCTTTAATTACGACGCATCCATCACGGCGTCCTTGGGCCGCGTGCCCATTTGGCCCTACACCCTCTACTTCCGTATGCCGCACAAGTGCAACGGCAACAGTGGCAACTGCCCCTCCAGGTTCGTCTACTTGATCTACAATTATGACACAAGACAAAGATTAGTAGATTTTTAGTGGATCTAGACTGGCTCTTTCTCAATAATTTAAACATCGAAGTTATTAAAGCCAGTGCATTAAAGCCAGACTAAGTTTTCATCCTCTGAATAATTTTTGAAGTGAAGAAATTTTTCAAGTGGATAATACGTATATAGTCGATGAAATTTCTATGCAAACGTTCTATCATAATGCAATATTGCAACATAATGATGCAAAATTAGGGCAATTTCTTAACGAGCCAAGATCCCTAAAGGACGACCAATTTGCAGATCTCATCCGGTTTGGGAGATCGTGATGAACGAACTCGACCGCCGAGACGACCCGACATTCGATGAATCGCTACCCGGTTGTCACATGGTTGACTCGTGCTCCAACATTCAGACTGGCGAGCAGTTTGCCAGGTTGCTCAGACACAACTTCAATCGGCATCTCAACACCAACCGAGCACCCCTCGGGCTACACTTCCACGCCTCGTGGTTGAAGAGCAAGAAAGAGTTCAAGGAAGAGCTCATCAAATTTATCGAAGAAATGCTTCAGCGTACCGACACCTACTTCGTCACCATGGTCCAGGTAACCAAATACTCCTACTCCCTTTCGCCCATCAATATCAAATCAACAATTGACTTGCCACGATCATTTCTAAGCGCTCTATTATCTGACCTCCCCCTTACACGCTCAACTGTCTCACTTTCAAGCTTTTTTTGGCTAATTTCGTTAATCGGTCGCGTGCGTTCTGTAAAAATGACAGATCAACTCCAATAATTGAACGATTTCCTAACTCAAATGGTGCCAACATAACCAAACCATAACTAAAGTTTTAACTTCTAGATCCTCGCTGAACTAACGTTAAGTCCCACCACATAATGAGCCCGCGCAAAGAATTAATTATTACATTTGCTTTTTCACTATTACATCATTATTATGATATAATTATTACTCTTGTGCGGTCTACAATTGCGACTTTTGCCTACAAATTGGCAAGCGACGCACAGGCCGCATCGAAAGAGCGGCTGCGCCTTATTCTGTAACCGAGTGACAAAATTGCAATGGCGTCTCAGGTACTCAAGTGGATGCAAGAGCCAACCGAGATCCCGGGGCTTCGTGACTTCGACGCCTGGAAAGAAAAGTGCGACGAGAAGGGACAGCCCTACTGCTCCCTGCCCAACGCCTGTCCACTCACAACACGAGAATTACCTGGCGAGACTCTGCGCCTCTTCACCTGCATGGAGTGCCCCAACAACTACCCCTGGCTCCTCGATCCCACCGGCGACGGCTTCTCCGTGAAGAAGTGATGGGATCGCGAATATTCTGCTCAAGTTCAAGAAATAAAGGCCCCCGAGGTGGCTACGCCCTCTCCATAAACCATTGCGTGGTCGTGTCACTTGCACGATTACCTTGGCCTCTCCTTAATTATTTGCTCACTTTGCTAACTGACAGCGCCCTCATATGCATATTCTATTGGCTGCCAATGGAAATACTTCACTTTATTAATGACCGCTCTCGACTCGGAGGAGAATCGCTTGCAATAGTCCCTGTTTAGGCAAATTGTAAATAGTAAAATCTCACGAGTGGCAGTCACTTCATTGGAATCTCGAAACGGGAGAATAAATTGATAAAAATATTTATAGCACCGACGTTATTTAATGACACCGTACGTACGCTCTTTACGCGAACGCGTTGATCAAAAATTTGATACTTTTCTCTCGATATAAAATGCTTGCAATCAATATATTAACGAGATTTTTTTCAAACTTTTTATATCGCATAAAGATTGTGAAATAACAACCCAATGTATTACTTATGATTTTGCAGGGAGATTTTAATGAGACAAAAATTGTATTCGCCCAAAACTTCACGACTGTTGAGCGTATTATTGAAATTGATAATGAATTTGAACTTTCTATTTGAAAAATATAAAGAAATGCAAGCTTTTACAGCATTTTTAAGCGCATCAATTGTTATGAAAATTTATTTGATTTACAAATATTTATAAGGTCAGCTTGTATAATTGACTATGAATGTATCTTACCATATCGGTACCATATAAAATATATATATATATATATATATATATATATATATGTGTGTGTATATGTATATATATATATATATATAGTCCTGATTTTTTATATGCATTGAATCAAGCATTTAGTTTTACATTATACTGTATAAATATGAGTGAATGGAAAGTAAAACATATAATTGTGATTCTGATATCGTATTATTGTACGAATTTTTAATATTCAAATTGAGTTAAAATAAATAAATAAAGCATATTTATTTTATAACTTATAAGATATTTCAGTTTATTTATTCCTAGAGATTCTTATTCAACGCCAATCTAGTACGTAAAAGTTGGTATGACTATTATATTATTTTATTACAAAAATAATCTGTATTCATTTACCTACTGAAAATTGATATTTTCGAAACAGCATAATTTTTTATTGAAATAAAACATAAATTAAACTACTCGATTGAAGCAAACAAACAAAGAGCTACTAATAATAAAATAATCTTCAAATATTTATGTGTTTTTTGCAATATTTTGATAGAATTGAGTAATAAAAAATATAAAAGGAATTATTTATACTGTTTTTTTTTTCTTTTTTCTTTTTTTTTTTATTAAATTTTAATGTGTCATAAAATTGCTGTATAATAAAAAATATCTACAAATTTATTAAATTATACGTTTGAAAAAATTTCTTTTCACTATAAAATCATAACAATAATTAAAATACGATCGATATATGAACAAAATTTATAACTTTAATGGCTTGATTGAAAGACGGTTGTTTAAGGATTGATATACAATGTATTAAAATAAAAAAGTCTAAATAATTATGTCGCCAGACGTATTCGTTTTCTCTTTTTTTTTTTTTGCGCTTTTATTAAAGTCTTGCGAATATGTACAAAGGATTGGAGAACTAAATAACTAATACACTTTTTATAACTAAATAAACAAAGGCTTGTTATAATAAGATAGTAACGTGTTAATTATTAATTTAAATAACATAATAATAATCGTAACTGCAGGGAGGCGCCGCGTCCGCCAAAATACACATATACATAACGCCGAGAAAATGAGAGCTCTCTCTCTCTCATCATTGCTATTATTATTATTAAATTCGCATAGACGATTCTCTCTCTCTCTCTCTCTCTCTCTCTCTCTCCCTCCCTTCTCATCTCTATCTCACTCTCTTTATCTATTTATCTCTACCTTTATCTCTATCTATCTAACTTGTATTGCTGACATATTTTTGAGTGTATCTAAATTTACTCCCTTCTCATGCTAATTAAATCCCCCCCTCCTCCTCTACCTCTCTCTCTCTCATTCGCACAAATAATATGTGTACACAAAATTACAGTGTGTGTGTGTAAACAAATATATATTTTATGCTTAGTAAATGACCTTCGCCCTCTCTGAAAAGTCCACGAAATGCGTTTTAACGTTTTAATTTTCTTGCTAATGTCCAATAGACAATGTCCGCATAATTTGTTTGCATGGGTTAAATATTTTGTACAGATAATACATAATTTATTCTCAATCATTAAAAAAGCACTTTTTTTGTTTAATAATTAGAATCGACACGTCCTAATCAGATGTCTTGTTTTCTTATATAAATACTTGACTAAGACACTTTTCGTAGCACGAAATGTTCGTATACCCATTCATGTCATTTCCTGATTTTAATTGAAATAATGTTTACTTATTATATCAGCACTATTATTTGAATATATTAAAAATGAATTAAGTAGTATAAAAATTAATAATTCATAAAATACTTCTCTACTCCAAATTGTACACTTAAATTCCACTCCTATTTAATTTTCCATATAATTATCTTTTCAATCTTTAATAGCTATCTAAAAATATATTTCAATGATTATATATATTTCTCATATATTGTGAAGACTAAATTCATTGAGGATACCATCGACAAAATCGCTTAAAGAAATAGAGCAACGTGTATTTAAATTCAATTATTTGCAATGTGTGATAGATTGAAGATTTTAAATTACGAACTTATTGAATATATAAAGATACTTCTTTTTTTTTTTCTTCATAATTGATTACTTATACTGGAAAGTATAGCTAAGTGAAATTCAATATATTATTTTAAAATCATATTATAAATAGAGAGCAAATTGAATGTCGCAGTAATAGAAAAGGCACTAATTTCACATTTTTTTCGACTCGCTTTTATGAACAAAATTGTGTACAGACTCTAGTAAACTCATTATTATTTTTTTTTTTTTATACATAACTTTAAAATACGTACAAGCCAATTTACCCTAATTCACATTATATGAAAATTTTTTACACAATTACGTACTAACATATTATTAAAAATCAATATGATTAACCATTCACATTTTTTTTCTTTACAATTAATTTATTTTATTTATAAAATAATTTATAGAATAAAACAAATCAATAGAATATTATTTTCGCATTTACAATTAATCATCAATATGCGATCTTAATTAATATAAATATTACATATATAAAGATCCTTCGTATAAAGAGAAAACGCATTCTCATCAACTTTTCCAAGTCGGGCGAATTTATTTACATATCAAGTACAGAAGCAAATAGTTGATTAAACTAAAAATCCGAGAGGAAAGAAATTTACACGTGAAAAAAAAAAATATATTAAACAAAAATGTTCACTCAAGCGTCTCCGATCGTCAGCTATATAACAAGTTCCGTACAAATTTCATTGCTTCGTAAAATAAACTTTAAATTTTCTCAATATCTCAGTTAATTTGTCGCTAATTCGATAGACCTATACATTTAAAGAGACAAAAAAATCTAGTAAAACATTATTGGAATTAATTTTTTGCATGATTAATGGAAACCCTTATTATTATGGATCCTTCGTCGCTCGAACAAATAATTAGATAATTAAACATTACTATATAGAAATTCATTTAATTCGATCTTCGTAAAGGAACAAAAGAAAAAGAAAGAAGAAAAAAAATTGTAAATAAATCGAAAAATACAGTGCAATAGACAGACGATAAACTAATCTTTCAAATGAATATTAGTAAAAAATAATTAAATAGCCATAATTTATTAATTAATACAAAACACTACCAAAAAATCAAGTTCCATAAAGATTTACCAAATATTTTCTCTTTATAAATTGCAGACTGACATTCCACCATATATTCATATTAACGAGTTTAAAATACCAATTTATTTTTTATATTAACTCTTGAATATAATTTTCTTCTTTAATCTAATTCTCTGTATTCCCGTTTTTGTTTTTTTTTTTTTTTTTATTTTTTTTTTCCTCGTTTAAATTGATATTCTAAACTCTCTTTCACCAGAAAAATAGAACTCTTTAAACTTAAACAGAGTGCCTCATATTATTTTCATCTTTCGTTATGGAGTTTCATTCGTATGTTTCACCAAGAAAAAAATTATTGACATAAAATTCATAATAATCCTATATAAACAACTTTAATATATTAACATAAAAAAGATGGATTAAAAAAAAAAAAAAAAACTATTATAGTAAGTTCGTTATCAATAAATAAAAAAATATTGTAATTATTAATAAATTGAATTTACATTAATCATAATTACCAATGGTTCTCAACTTGAGTATTTTTTTTATTTTTTTTACTTTAATACGAGGAGTTAGATGTACATCTATATTGTTAATAATTTTTTTTTATTTATTGTTATTAAATTATATAATTATGTAAACAAAAAAAAACTAATAAAAACGTTGAATTTGAAGCAATAATTTTTCACTCAATGTTTTCACTTAGGATGCATCGAGAGATACACAGGCGAGTCCCCGACATATATATATATATTGAAAGTAGTAGTAACGGGACGAAATTGGTTACCCGTCTGGCAAATAATGATCACAACTACTCGCAATTCCTCAACACTTGTAAAATTCTCTCTTAATTTCAAAATTCTAAAACGACATGCACAATTTCTTTTAAATGAACATTCCAATTAATCTTTTTTTAATCGTAACGAAATAACTTGCAACTAATTTCTGCATTTTCACATTGATTTATCATGAAAGTGAATAATTATACAAAGCTAATTCCATTATTATCAATTCAGAGAGTGTTGCAGATATTTTTGTGATTCAGAAAGCAACTTGAGATGTCTTTTTTAAAATATTGTATAAAAATTATTTCTTGAACATTTAAAAATATCGTATACAAATCTTTCTTTTTCTTTCCTTTCCTTATGTAGGGCATAAAATTTTCTATTATACATAATATCATAATTCGGGGACACTGGAATTTTAATATGAATCGAATATTCTATATGATATACTGACTGTGCAAAATATCGAAATATTTATATTACTTTTTATCATTTTAAAAGTGTCACCGGATATTTTTATAAAAAAAAAAAAAAAAAACATACAGATAGAAGAATGATACATAATAATACATCAATTAGCTATATCGATTAAAAAATATAATTTATTTGCTCCTCGACATTGTAATCTAAAATTAAAAATATTCTTATATTTTTTTTTTTTTACATAAGGCTATTTATTTGTGTATTAAAACAAAATTATAAACATGTGTAATAACAAATTCGGATAAATTGATCAAAGCTTGTCATATTATTATTTAAATTTAAGTTTTTTTTTCTTTTTATACATCTAATAAATATAAGTATAAATATACCAATTATTGCGATCCAAGTTATCTCGTTGTACAAGAAAGCAATACTTTCAAACGAAAAACTAAAATAAAAATTAAAGAGTAGTCAACTCTTTTTAATATATATATACGAAGTATATTAATTAATATCTGTATCGGGAGCATTAAAAAAACTATAAATCTCGCCTGGCATCCCCCTCCTTAACAATGCATCAACAATTATCTCGTATAGTTTTCATTTTCATATATTTTTTTTATCAAAAATGCGACGCCGTACTATTATTATTTATACTTTCCCTTACTTCGTTCTTAGTCCGTTCTTTAATAATATTCTTGCCTCTTTTATTATTATTTCTTTCTAAATTCGATATACATATATTTATATATATAGATATATCAAAAATATCCTTAATAAAATAGAGCATGTATATATATAGAGTACCTTCAAGTACCTTTTGTTATTATATTTCCATTTACTATATATGTGTTGACATTTTCCCCTTTTTCATATTAAACTTTAATTCTGTCTTCTTTTCTGTGTTCTCGAATTTCATTACACATTCTCCACTTTCGGAGTTCAAAATATTCGTCGAAAAGTGTTTTGTTTCGAGCTTGCAATTGGCAAAACACATACATCATTATATTTACACAAGAGAAGAAAGAGGAGAAACGGAATGATATTTTTAAAGAGAGTGGAAAATAGCTTTTCCACGAATAAAGTGATATAATAGAAGAGACCGTATATTGTTTCAATAAGGATCATAATGCTTAGAATGGATTATAAAGATTTTGTAAAAATAGAAAATAATTTTAATTGCAAAAAAATCATCAATTTTACGTCACATTCGTATATAAAAATCATTCTTGTAATTAAAATGAACTAGTCGTAATAAAAGTAATATTTCAATATTACAAACTTTAACTAGTAAAATAATGTTACAAACTTTACAATATTGTTCGAAGGTAAAACCTGTTTTATATTTTAATGTATCGATAAAAGAAAGTTGAAATATTGTAAACTTCTCTTACATTTGCTGAAATGTATGCACTAAACAATAATTTAATGAAGAGCTTCAATTGAAAGAAAAAGTCGAAAGTATCGCTCGTCATTTTACTTTCTCAATATAATCCTTTCAACCACTCGCTTCTTTTGATTTTCGTGATTTTCGTGATTTTTTGGTTTTTTTTTTTGAAGAAATATCATCACATCATCGTACGTTCGCGTTTCTTCTCTTTCCATTCCTATTTAAAAAATAAAACTCGTAATAAAATAAAATGAAAAGAAGAAAAGAAATGAACTTTTCAACACTCGAATCAAGGTAAACGTCTGATGGTTAAACTAAAAACCTATAATCGGTTCAATTATGTACAATGCAGTTGTATACAATAGTATATAACGTAATAAATAAGCTCAACGCGTGACCTACAGTTAATTATAATAAACGATGTTGCCTTAATTTCGCGTTCTTCTGCTCCATTACATTTAATAATTAAATCCATTAATTGATTAATAATTACAAATATTATCATCGCAGTTGTCACGGTAGTCACAACGGTGCATGATTTTTTTTTAATATTATAACTGATTATCTCGCAGGCCTAAGTGCATGAAAAATAATAAAATATTAATAATAGTAATAATAATAGTAATAATAATAATAATAATAATATTAATAATAATAATAATAATAATAATAATAATAATGATGATGATAAATCTGCGGCGGCTTCCGAGGAACATTCTCATAAAATATCAATGAGATTCGGTCGCCGATACGAGACAATAATCCGTGCTCCGAAGGCCTCTTCTGCACTTCGTATCTTTCCTTCTGCTCGAAAGAGTCTCTCGCCTTATTATTTCTGTTTTAAATCACATATCACATCAAAGAGAATTAGTTTTCTTTAACTCCATTTTCTTAATTGTTGTCCTTACTTATCTCACATATGTATACATCGTCGTTTAAAGCAACAAAAGAAAAAAGCATGTCGCTTGTGTTTAGTTGCTAATGAGTCAATGATAGACTATTGACGAACAGCTGAACGAAGAATTTACAATGCTTCATCGGGTAAGATATTGTTTTAAAAGTTAAAATGCACAAGCCGTCACTACGTCAGTTTGATTTGCTTCTTTCAATTTTTTAATGATCCTTAAAAACTCAGTAATTAATAAATACAAAATTTTACAAATCGTCGTAAGAAAGGCAGTATCGAAGCTTTTTCATAAGAAGCTATAATAATTATATTTGACACACATATATATATATATATGTATGTATATATATGTAGATTGTTTTTAATGGTGCTAGGTACGAATATTTAAAAATTCTTCGTTCGAACTATTTATTTTTCCTTTAAACGCTCCTTCTTCAAAGTTCAATAATCATTCAACTTTAGTGTGAAAGAAAAGGAGGAAGGAAAAACAAAAACAAAAAAAAAAAAAAAAAAACATTAAAAAACGACGAGATGCATCTCTCTTCTTTTTCAAAAAATTCAATAAACTTTCACGTCTTAAGTCACACTTTCATTAGGCACTTTTTCAGTTTATCAACACAGCTTTGGTTGCTCCTACATTTTTTTAAAAAGAACTCACTCCATTTTTCTCTCTCTGTCGAAAAAAAAAGTGGGATAATGGGAGCAGGAACACACACGAGTGAAAATATCTTCATCCACGATGGTCACAAGAACCGTAAAAGAAAAAATCCCGACTCGAGGCGGCAATCGAGCGCCTCTTCCTTCGCGGGTATCACTTGTCTTGGGTTCTGGCAACCGTCTGAGGGATCACCGTCAGGCTCTTAGGTATCTTCGGTAGAATAGGAATAGGTGTATTTGTAGCCGTTGGCGCCTTAGTCGTGACCTGTATTGACTTGGGCAAGTTCAGGTTGTTGATGAGATTTTGCGTTGGCGTATTCTCGTTCGCAAGACTGCGGATGTCGCAAATAAGGGGCTCGAAGTCACCGCGGCTGCGTTGGTTAAGCATCTCCTGTTGCATGCGCAAATGCTTCTGGAATTGTGACTGGGCTGCAAGTTGCTGGGCCTTCTGGTACTGTGCGGCTAGCGATGTTGCGTTCTTATAATTACTCGGGGGTGAGCTCGAGCTTCCTGTAAATTCAAATAGATTTTCATAAGCTTCATAAGCTTCAAGAGTTTCCACAATGCGACAGTGGTGGATACACTTTCAATATACGAGAGCCACTATCGCAATATCTATCAATGAGCTTTTAAAGCATAGGCGTCTAATTACACTTATAGATAGCGTGGCAAGATTAAATGAGAATTAAGCCGTGCAATTGCCTTCTTTGACATGGGAATTGTAATAACGAAATCTGCTTCTATAAATAACAAATCCTATTCCCAGAGTGTTTCCAATTCAATTTACCACGCGAAAAGTAATCTATTTTAATCTATTTTTTTACCTGAACCACTGTTGGGACTCGAGGTCGTTTGTCTTTCGTTCATTATTTGCTTCTGTCTTTTAAGATTCTGTAGCCTCTTAAAATCGGGTTCGGTCAGCTGAAAAACTTTGCCACCGGGCGTCGTGAGACTCGCGTTTGCTCCTCCTTTTTGTACAGGTAACGATTCCTTCCTCTTCGCACTTCCATTTACACCGCCAGCTCCAGGGCCACCACCACCACCACCACCACTGCCGAGATTGAGTCGCTGCAGATTCGGCGGTGGCTTTTTAATTATCGAGAGGCCAGGAGTGAGCTTCATCGGTCGAGAGGATGCATCGAGCTTCGACAATTGTGCCGCTACGTTGGCGAAACTTGAAGTACCGCTGCTCGTGGTCGAGGCACTGGTGGAGGACGACCTGTGCTCCCGATTCTCGAGGATGTAACCGCCGCTTAGACGACGCGAGCTGCTATGCTCAATTATGGTCGGCGCTTCCATAATCAGCTCCTCCGGCTTTTCTGGACCTTCGTACGAAATTAACCGATTCTGCACCGAGGTGGAGTAATTTATTGCGTTCCTTGAAGCATTTGGCGCCAATATCAGGTCACCAGACCTATAACCCCCAAGCCAATGAAAAAGGGAAAAAGAGAAGATTAATAATTAATAATTAACACGACGAATCGACGAATAAAAATGGACGGCGATATTTATGGGTATTTGCGATATTATATAAGTAGTCGAGATTATTATTGATTTATATGTAACTTTTCTCATTTATAAATATCGATGTATTAACGCACGATTTTCCGTTTAAAACAAATTCCAAGTGCATAGCTGCATAAAAATAATTTATTCGAATATAATAACAAAAAATTGATGATTATAGACATATTATATGATGATGGGCTTTTGGTTCTATTATGAAAAATTAATTTTTTTTATACCATAGCTTGTTTATACATGCAAAAACAACAAATCAAAAAATTGCACCTAGATTATTTATTTATTGTTTACTTTTCTTTACTTTGAATGATGATACGTTTATAGTCATGTGAGATGGCAAGTTTTAAAATGTATTAATAGCGAACAAGAATCTACTTTATATGACTTACTTAAAGTCACTGGAAAGTTATTTGGACTTGTTGTCCGAGGATGTATAGAAATTTGTATTTGCATATTATGATATGTTTATTAAATTTCAAAGTCACCTGTAATATTTCTCCAATAATATGAGATGCCTGAGAAAGCTGCTCTGATTACCATACGGCCTCTGTAACTCCTGCCACAACATTTTTGTGTCCCTATCATATTGAATCATAGTCGCACACTTCTCCCACCCTTGGGGCGTTACTTCCCTCACATTACCGAATTCCACGTTCGCGTGAAGACTCATCTCTTCCTCTCCGGGGAAGAGGGTACGTACACTTATCGAGGGATTCGCCCCGAGCCGCTGCACTACCGGTGTTATGTCGTTACTCGTATTGCTATTGGTCAGTCGTGGCCTCTTGGGCAATCTCGTAAGAGTCACTTCCTTATCCATGGCGAGGATTTCAACGACATCCCGAGCACTATTGTCACCGTTACTGGTCACTTCGGCTGCACTGCTCAGCAGATTTCGGGGCCCGGTGCCTGTGTCCAGGGCCTTGCGCTTCTTTAATTTCTCGATTGCGCCCTCTATGCCTAAGAAACGGCCGTCCGCCGAATTACCGGCTTCACCCTTGATGTGCGTCTCGGGTTCACCGGACTCAGTCTTTGGAGGCTCGGGGCTCGATTTCTCCGACGTGCTCGTTGAATGGCTCTCCATATTATCCGGTGATTTGGAAATTGGAAGTTTTATACCTGACGATCCACACTTGGGCTTCCTACCGACGGTACCCGGAGGTCGGCCCTTTTCTTTGATTTTGGAAATTTGGTTTGAGGAGTCCGTCTCTTCCTCGCTATCCGGTACATCGATATCGTGATAGTATAAAAGTCTGGGGGAAAAGAATACAAATTCACATTGTCAGTAAAGGCAGTGTTTCTTCTGGATTTTTTATAGAAAGTATGAAACGCTTTATTACAACGAGTTGACATTTAATGCTCCGCTTGTCACGCGTGCTTATTATAATATTTTCCAAGAGATCTTTTGCACTTTTAATAAAATTACTTTGGCCAGCCAACAATTATAATTCTACTACAATTTCTTAAAATTCAAATGATACTAAATAGATAATAGTTGGAAAATAATTGTCAACTATTGTGGTATATTTAAAAAAAATTGCTGTTCTCTTTAAGACTCCTGAAATTGGAATTATGTAGGCACAAGCAATACTACTTACTTTTTCCTGTATTTCTTGTGAAAGTCTTTGTTATTGTCACTCATACTGTCGAAATCATTGTTTTTGAGATACAGCTTGGTAAAATATCTACATAATCTGCACACAAAAGTATTCGCCACCATTGCTGCGGGTATGCCCTGCTGTCGAAGACGTTTATTCAGCTCCTCAGTCGATGTGGCCGTCAGTCCAAGTGGATATGTATAATTACGCGTTAGTCGACGCTTACAAAGCGTGCAAGTTAAAAATCGTTCGATCTTGGTATAATGTGTGCCGCAAAATGTCATAAGGTTATGTTGCGTTGATTCCCAATTAATATCCACCTGTTATAACACGAGCTCATACTTAGAAAATAAATAAATAATAGAAACTAAAAATTAACTATAGTTACGTCTATATGCAATGCTTCCTCAATTACGCGTCATCGAACATTAGAAATTTTAACTTATAATCATAAAGAATAGTCGTTGGTATTAAATGTAAATTAAAAATAGATATTAATTAACGTTGCTTAATAATAGCATGCAATCGTTACTTGCCTGATTCCTTAGATTAGGTTTGATTTTAAGAAGCCATCGACGCTTCACATGATGTCGAGCGGATTCCGAACAATTACGAGCCATACATCCCATTATGGATTGCCTATGTTGTCGTGGCGGTTTCAACTGCATATTCGTAGGGCTCATATTTGCCTGTAAATAATGTTAATCATTTATCATATTTCTCAAATATTACTACCGATAAAATACAGACACCTATGCTACATATAAATTGCAATTAAATCTACAAATCGCTCAAACTATTAGACATAGAGATAATTTGATTACTCAAATACCTTTCTGTCAACATGTCGATAGCAAGCATCACAAAGACACGAGTCCTTAGTTAAGTGTACTTCGTTTTCCAAAATCTTTTTTCTCCTTTCGTCTGATTTCATCTGCGCGAGATGCATGGGCGTGTCCAAAGAGCCAAATTTCCCATGACAGTAACAGCAATTGTCGGCGCAAAGTCGCCCCGGATGAATTGAAAATGATGAGGATTTTTCAGGAATAACAAGAGATTGTCGATCTTTCAATGGCGCATCATCGTTGTCTTCGTCTAAAAATAACCGGATGATTAGTGATTGTGATAATTTTGAAAATAAATGTATTAGTTGTTACCTAATCATGGGCACTACATATAATTTTCAGATTTAGAAAATAATTATTTGCCTATGAAATAAGATATTTTATTCATAAGTGTAAATAATAAACTTCACAACACGGCTTTGTAACACAATAAAATTAATTTTAATAATTGAAATAAGCTTTATTTGAACTATTAATGAAGTTGAAAAATATATTACTTTGTAATAACATTTTTTTTTTTTATATAAAATATACTTTTTAACCTACATAAATGCCCATGACAAAAAAAAAAAAAAAAAAAAAAAAAAAAAAAAAAAAAAAAAAAAAAAAAAAAAAAAAAAAAAAAAAAAAAAAAAAAAAAAAAAAAAAAAAAAAAAGCAAATAAAAATAGAAAGATACAAAAAATCTTATAATTCATTTCGAAAACATTCTAATTTATATTTTTTGTAAGTAATTTTCAAAATTAATATACTTTAAATCGTTTATCAATTCTCATAAATAGACAAATTTTCACATTATTATTTAAAGAAAATTTTTAATTTTTAACATATATTCGTATTTTTTTCATTGAATAATAGATATTTATTCATTGAAGAATAGATCTTGTGTGATATTATTACAAATATTTGTCAAAATTTTTGTTCTTTATTTATTAAAAATAATTTGATGAAATTTTCAATACCAATATCTTGATAAGTTTGAAAAATTTTCGACTGCGTTACATCTTAATAAAAATGAAGTATGTTAATGTTAATACGATTAATATGTAGATTTTATCATGCACAAAGTCTTTTTTTTAATGTCAGTAATCATAGTGTGTAATTTATTAAGCAATGGGAATGGGTTTTGATTAAAAATGTAGTTATGCCCACAACCAAGATTACCGCAAGAGTGTCTG
Source organism: Ceratosolen corneri (assembly GCA_030522565.1). Taxonomy (NCBI): domain Eukaryota; kingdom Metazoa; phylum Arthropoda; class Insecta; order Hymenoptera; family Agaonidae; genus Ceratosolen; species Ceratosolen corneri. Next base: position 13,922 of record JAPYYT010001407.1, on the reverse strand, counting down.
GGGTTAGTAGGTAACTTTCGGTTCGCACCAGAACTGCTATCGACCAAACCACTGCTTCCAAACTGCAAAAGAAAGAAATTACATTTCATATTAGAAAAAGTTTTTTTCAAATAACAACAATCAATATCAATTGCGATACGTTAGCTTAGGTGGTATTTATGCATTTTTAATAAATCATAAAATAAAGGAATTCCTATAAGAGTGCAAATTAAAGTTTTAAGTTGCCCATTATATTTGATTTTAAAATACAATTCTACGTGAAATGTCTGCTGATTTTAATAATTAATCAGGCCAACGCAGTAATTTACATAATTAGCCCCTAAAATTCTCAACACAATTATCTCAATATGCACGCTAGTCTGGATACAAATAAATTACTCGCGCAAATATTCTCACCTCCTTCTGAATAGTGTAAAAGTCGAAAGATTCTTCTCCGTCCATTCGTCCTTGCTGCTTAAGTACCATTTTCAGCGGTGATCTTGACCTCTTTTTTCCTTCTTTTTCCTTCTGTAACCTAATGATCGTCTTAAGTGTGCCTGTATATTGCTGCTCCTTCTTTGCCTTCCTTTCCTTTACCCTCTCCCACGACTCTAAGCCTAATTGCCTTAGAATGTCCTCCTTCTTTGCTCTGTCCTCCGGCGTTTCTAAGATCTTTTCCACACTGCTGGACGATTCACCGGAAGTTGACGCTTCATCTGAGTCTTTTGTAATGGTCCCTTTGCACTCAACTTCAATCGGTTCCGTCACCTCCGCTATATCTGTCGTCGCTTCCGTTTCTACTAAAGATGTAAGGTCCGCACTCTCCGATTTTAATATGTCGTTTGTTAATTTGGTTGATTGCACATCGTTCTCGGATTTACTGCGACTTTTTATTTCTTGCAGCACTTCCAGCTTCTGCTGTTCTCCATTAGTTCCAGCATTCGCCGAAAATCCTCGCAAACTTTCATCTGTTTTTAAATAGCCCATCGATCGATCATTCTCGTTAATTTTAGCCACCTCGTTATCCAATAGTGTCTCTTCTTTGTTCTGCTGCTGTGATTCAATTTTCTTTGCTTCCTGTTTTTTTGGTCCACGTTTGCCCTTAACGACTGGAATTTGTGGTGGCTTCTTCGCTTCTCTACCTCGACGAGTTCGGATTTGTGGCTCAGGTTGCTCCTCAACTTCTACTTTTATATTTGGAGTTGCTTCGATCAACTCAGAAGTTTCATTGGTTGACGCTTGACTTTGGTTACTACTTAAATAATAATCAAACAAGTTTTCCTTACTTCAAGCATCTCTAATTTTATAGATTTAACATTTTTGTGACTAATATTTTATTGCAATTTACGTGATTATTTTTACATTGAAAAACGTCATTAAAGAATTAAAATCTTATTATCCGAAAATAAAAATGTTTTATAATAATAGAAACATTTTTTTTCAACCTGGCTATATCGACTTACTGAATTATATATATAAAAATTTTCTTTCGTATATAAAAATTCATATATAAAAATAAAAATCAGCTATTTGGTAATAATTCACTTTTGTAAAGTACGAAAGAAAATTTTTGTATATATAATACAAATACTAGTGCAATATAAAGTGAAAAAATTTGTAATTTGAATTGTTATAATTCATTATTAACATAAAGATTGAAAACTAATATTTTTTATTTTTATATTTATCTTGAATATCTAATCAATTAAAACTAAATTTTGCTATAAATTGTTCAATTAAATCAATAAATATGATATATGAAGTGCATTCTCACCCAGTATTGTCTGATTCGGTGTTATCCTGTGTAGTTATTAAAGGCACTTCAGAAGTGATGGTATCATTGATTTTGTTTACTTTTACTTCAGACTTTTCTTGAGCAACGGATATGGAAGCGGAAACAGATTTGATTGTTTCGCCTTTTTTCTGTTTATCACCCCTTGTTCTAAGAACTCGTCTATTTTCTTTCTGTTCTTCAACCTCATCGATCTCAGCCGACTTTGTTTTAACAGTATCTTTCGACTTATTATCATCAGACACTATGGATTTCGGAGAAACAATCTCGGTTTCTTTATTTTCTTGTGTAACGTTTAAAACTTCTACTATAGGTTCATTCTTTTGTATGTCTTCGGGACTCTCGGTCGAATTTTTTTCATCACAGCCATCTTTATTATTGTTGGTTTGTAAATCAGAACATTTCGAATCTGTTTCCTCAGGAGCTGAATCTGGAACTTCCTCGTCAATCATTAATCGCATCTCCACGTCAGATGAGGCCTCATTTTCTGTAATTTCGAATATTTTCTCCGCGCTCTTGTCATTATCGTCTGCCTCGACAAGTCTTTCAACTTCCATCGATAAACTTTCTAAAGTCTCTTCGTTCTTTTCAGATCCATTAGATTCGTCACATTCTATTTTTTCATTTTCCGTGCATATTTCGGGAGTAATCACATCATCAGCTTTCTCCACGTCTGTTGAATCTTCCGTTACATCTTTATTTTCCATTTCATTTGTGTCATCCTGAAATAATAGCAATACCCTTGATTACATACATACGTCAAATAATTTTACGTATATTTCTTCGCGAAGTTATATTGAAAAGTAATGCTTATAACTTTGTGATCTCTAACAAAATTTATTTTTTATGACTATTTACTTTTTAAACCAAAATTTATCAATACACAATAAAAGAAAAAAAAACTTCAAATACATTATTGTATTATAATAATGACATCCAATCAAATTTCTAAGTAACTGAATAACAATATTCTTAATAAATTTTATTTATAACTAGGTAGAAAATATTTAGAACATAATCAGAAATTCACTTCGAATTATTACAATATTTACTAATAAATTATATTTTACTTTAATGCTTGAAGATTCGCTCAATGTTTCTTCCTCGGTAGTTTTAGCCCCATTTTGTTCAGGTTTTGTACTTAAATTTGAAGTTTTTTCTATTTCTTGTGTTTTAATCTCTTCTTCATCTAATTTCTCCAGTTCATTGCAGATGTCCTGCGTACTCATGGATTTTTTTATTTCTGGAACACTCGAAGCCTTTCCTACCGTTGCTCTTGTAGATTTTCGTATTGAGCATGTTGAGGCAGATTTTTTTACGTCATCGGGCTGCTTAACAGTCGAGTCTTTTCCTGATAAATAAATATTTATTACATTTTTTTTATTCTAATACGAAAAATGTATATTTTCAAATGAATATTGATAACTATAAAAAAGAGCTAAGATTTTCCTCCTAATATATAACAAATCCATAAATACGCTTATATTATCCTACACTGTTAAAAAATGACAAAATCATATAAATGAATAAATTCCAAGTGAATAAACGCTTGTAATATTCTTTATCATTAATTGAAAAACATTCTTAAAATTATTGATTTTTAGAAAAAGATAAGCATACAACTATACTTTCATTATAACTAAAACCTTTAAATGGTATTTCTAAAAAAAGTTTGTTTTCACGGTCTAATTTTATAACAAAGTATCAGATTAATATAAAAAAATTAAAGATGAAGCTCTAATAAATTTATAAACGCTTCCAATTTTTGATAGCAACTGCATAAGTTTTTCATTTTAATTATCCTCACATATTCTAGTCAAATTAAATTCAATTCAAAATTCAATTTAATTAAAGCAATATTATTATTTTAAACAAATTAAAAAAAAAATTCAATTTAAACAAAAAAGAAATTTAACTTAAAGACTTTTTCTCGACTCAAATTGGATTAATCCATATATACATTTTTTACATATAATAATAAATTTAATGATCCGAAATCATAAATATTAATTTATGGATTTTCGGGCACACTTAAATGTACGAATGAACACAAATATGCATATTACACACTCATATATACATATATATATATATTTATTTATTTATAAAGTATTATACTCTACGCATAAAATATGCATGTAACTATCAACGTACATATTTTATACGCAGAGTATAATATTTTATAAATATTTTACAATCACACGCTTATAAAATATATGATGATACGAAAGTGATGATGTTATTTATTTTTCATTCTTAGCAATACTCTATTAACTTTTAATGCTCTTAAAATTATAATCGGAAGTGAAAAACTGTATATAAGAGGCATTACGTAGGTCCTTGTTTGTTTCAACTAATAAATTACGGCAAGCCGCACAAAAATATTTTGTTAATTAAAATTAATTTTTTAAGTGAAAATAAATTGATAATATATGGTATGAAATTAATAATATTGCACGTAAACGATTACTTCTAAGTATCAACTGGTCTGTAACAGATATTAAATGTCTTTATAAAAAATAAAATATAAAATTCAAAAATACACGATAATGATTTTGTTAAAAAAAATGGTTAACGCGGACAATTGAATAAATTCGATAAATTAAACTTTAGAAAGCTTGAGCTAAACAAGAGTTAAATTAAAAATTAATTCAATTCAATAAACGATTTATATTTAAATATTATCCACTTCGAATGCGATTTTAAATAAAAATTTATCGATCACGCGATCTATTTACTTAAAACTTTATAAGTAAATAGAAAAAGTACTTGCAGTCATGTTTATCGATTTGTATAATGCAATACATTTTGCAATTCAACGCTATGGTGAAAAGTAGAAAGTCGAATGCCTCTTACTTCTTTAAACATAGTAGAAATTCTTGCACATTATGTAAGAAGGAAGTCAAGTTGCAAAAGCACTTACCAGAATCATCGAGATTCTCTGTACTTGCACTCTGCTGACTCCCCTTGTCGTTTATCTGCTCGTCCTTCTTCAAAGCGTCCACCGACTCGACGCAGACGGAGGCGTCATCCTCGTCGGCCGGCTCTTCACTCTTCTCCTGCTGCGGTTGGGATTCAGTCGGCTCGATGTCGCCCATGACTAGTTTCTCGATTTCTTTGGCAGTATCGGCCACCCTCGGCACCGAATTCTCCGCGTCCTCCGCCTTCAGCTCCTTCTTCGCCGTACTCGGGCCGATTCCCGTGTTTAATTCTTCAACGAATAAAATAGAAAAATAATGTATCTCAAAGCATCCTCCTCTCCCCTCCTTACTCGACAAAATAATATGTAAATAAATAATCGAACATTAAATTGTAAATTATTCTGCAAATGTAGTTCAACGCGCCAACCATAAGAGCTACGTACGATACGTTTAATTAATCATTTCAATGAATTCGCTATATTTTTATTTTTCGCGTATATATATATATATATACATATATACATATATACATATATATATATATACCGAACTGTACATTAGTGCTCGCTAATAATGTTATTAATCATGATCGATATATAATGTATTAAAATATTCCGTGATTAGGGGGCGGGCGGGCGGGGGGTGGGGTGGGGAGAAAATGGATAGGTTATTATTTGAGCTTCCAATTACGAAGAAAATTTACATTTCCTAGTCAAATAATTGTCTGAACCGTGTATTTGCTCCCACTACTGTAAGATTAATAACATAAAAGAATTACATGAGAACAAAAAATAATACATTAAGGGTTTCTCATCTTTCGAGCATTAACTTTAGTTTTGACGAATTGAATACCGATTTTGAGAATTCAATATTATAACTCATTAGTCCATCTTTCATAATTTCATAAATGCTTTCACTACAATCGACGTATTGTGCCAATAATCATGAAAATGGTAATAATTTAACCAACGATTTATCATTTACAGAAATTCAAGATTTCGAGAGAAAAAAAAAAATTTTTTTACGCAGAAATATCTTGAAACTAACGATAAAAGAATGGTTGTGATATATTATGGAGAATGTGTGTAATTCGCCACTAGGCCTAATTGTAAAGGGTGGGGGCATGTAATTACCACTACAATTACTACTGTTAAATATATTTATTAATTATACTACGTTATTATACAATTCTTGTTAATACTATTATTGTTGTTAATATCTACTGAGAAATTGAAAAAAAAAAAAAAAAAAATTATCTGTTAGTATGACTTCATTGAATCCTTAATTAAATTTATGTATTAAATGAAAAAGTTCTTTGATATTATCGTGCAAATATTTAAATTTCCCCTCAGTGATTTTCTATTATCCAATGCCCACAACTTTATATAGAAAATTTACATTATCATTTATAGCACAAAGTAGTCTCCGTGTGATTGTAATTTATAATTAAGATTAACATATGTTCTAAACAAGTGCAAGAACACTGTTTCATGCACACTTAGATGTAGAGGCCAATACCAAAAATAAAAATCCATCAACTTTCACAAATGTTCCCATCGTCATGCAATCAAAACTATTTCCTCTCACCTCTGCTCTTAGATACATTCGGTTTTTCCTCCTCAGCTTCATCCTCCAGCTTTGGCGTCGTCGTATCATTGCTGAGGGGTGCCACAATCTCCTCGATCTTAGGCACCTCAAAGCTCTTGCCTAATATCAGCCCTTTATTATCTGGCTTGAAGATTTTGCTCTCAATCGTCTTGGCAATCGTCAGCTTAATTTTATCGATCATCTGATCGATCTGCGACTTCGAACCACCGTCCACGGTTATTTTGTCGCTACCGCTCGTATACAACGACGTGCGCCTCATGTCGATGTTAAGGCTGCTCCTCCGACTCTTGGGCGCATTATTTATTGCTCCGGTGGAACTCCGCGTTTCCACGAACTTTGACAAAATTCGGTCCTTTTTCATCGCGTCCGACTCGCTTTTCGCAGCGCCACGACTATTATCCTCGACTTTGACGTCGCTATCTAATGATTTAACATCGCTATTGCTATCCGAATTGCGTGCCTTCGTTTTGGAGCGCAGCGTCGGTCCAATTTCCTCTATTCGCTCGCTTTCGCCACCCTCGCAACCGTTGTTGTTTCTCTCGATATCCGGCGTGTCGCTCACGTGGTTGGTCGCTGACGAATTGTCGATCGACTCGGTTTTTATGACAACGCTGCCGTCCTTAACATCAACGCTGTCAGACAAGCTGGCAGACTTTGTCTCTACGCCATTGTCCACGCTTGTTTCCGACATGGCGGTAAACTTCTTCTGATCAGATTCTGTGCATTAAAAAATTTGGTTTTATATGCGCCCACGGGAAGATTAATTCCCGGCCAGTTTCAACATTACCTCTTAACTAACGACTTAATAACATTTTTTTTTTAATTTTACATTGCTTTTATATTGTTTACATAAACATAGCTGCATTTAGGTTCTTTTTAAAAGACTCTTTTGACCATCAGATACACTAGTTTCTCTAGTTCAAATTAAACGTCTAATACTTTGAAATAAATGTCTACATTTATGCATACTTTCATTACAAGCGCTATTACCATCAGAATCAATTACAATTAATAAAGCAATAGAAGTAGTGATTTGGTACAATTAATACTAATCGCATCAAAGTGAAGCGAATGTCAAAATATTTTCTCATGATTGATAATACAACAAGAGCAGTCCTTAGTACGATGCAATAATTTTTTTTCATAGCAAAATACACCCCCAAAGACATTTCTTCAAAAGTATATTAAATAGTGTTAATACCTGTCTCAATTCTTGATAAAGACTGGCGGAGTTTTCCGTTCCTCAAACTTCTTTTGATAGTTATATTTTTTAAAATCCTCTTTCCTTTCAATTCACCTTCCAAAGCAGACTGTTGTCCCTTAACCACTTCAGGTCCAACGAGCATCGAAGAAGCTATGACCTCCTCTATTGTAAGCTCATAAGAGTTATCGCTAACTGACTCTGTTTTCACTTGCTTTAGATCTTCCGGTTCCTTACTCAAACTTCGCTTAACCTTCAGATCTCTTTCCTTGCTATCGTTCCTCTTTTGTACTACCGATGCTGCTGTCGCCTTGCTACCTTTTGCACTCTTTGGAGAAGACTCTATTATCTTCCTGCCCAACTTTGGACTGCTCTTGTCCAGAGTCTCACTCTCCGCTTCTTCGCTAATTTTTGCAGGAACTTTTGACTTTTTGGCGGTTTTATACTCTTAAAAATTTTATTGACTTTATAGTCATCTGTACAGCCTTACAAATATCAGTATTTTCTTAAAATTTGAATTACTTATCAAGTGCGGATAGAGTATTCTTTTATTATAAAATAATAAAAAATATTTTTACGGACACTTAATTGTGCGTTCAATTATAGATTCAAAGTATCACTTGAAAATATTTTCATTTTCTCAATAATTCTACCAAAGTTCAAACCCAAAGAAATAATACCGCATCTATACTTATGTAAATAATAATTTATTCTACAAATTATATTAAACAATATAAAATGAATGCTCTCAATGTCTTTAAGAATACCAAGGATTGTATTTGTTCATTAAAATTTTAACACAAATAAATAAATAAATAAAAAATATATTAGTGAATCTTGTCTCGCAATTAAGGATATTGAAAATATATATATATATATATATATATATAGATATGATAAAAATGTCGGTAAGTTTTAAAGCTCAAATTCATTTCTCCTAATCGAGAAATAAATTTTCCCTAATCAAGTTACTCAAATTCAAATTACATAAAGATTAGGTAGAAAATTAAAAAAAAAATGTTACGCTCCAATCTAATAAGCTAACAGTCCCAATTCTTGATTAAAGTAACAATTTCTAATCTAGAGTAAGATTGCAATTATTGGCAGATAATTAAGAAACCTTAATGTCGATTTGGGACACGTACATCACATAAAAAACACATCCTTACTACTTTTCGTCTCCTCTGATTCAGGACTACTCGCTATAGTACTGTCAATTGTCAACTGGCGAGCTAATGACTTTACCGCTCTCTTCTTTCTATGCAAAATCTTCTTGGCATCGGCAATTCTCTTGAGAGCCTTAATCGGTACCTTCTGCTTCACCTTAATGAGCGTCTTTTTTGCCTTCTGCTTGCGTTTGAGGGCCGTCTGAAGAACCCGCTTACGGGGTAAACTCGCCTCAAGCTTTGCCGGTAACTGGCTGCCCGTCGCCACGGCCTCGAATATCTCGCGAGCTAACTGTGTTCTGGGATTTGGCAAGAGTTTCGATTTCTTAGTAGAGCTTCGATTGTTGTCGGCAGCAGGCAACGAGCTGCTATCATTATTCGCCTTCTGTTTGGATTTCGAAGGCGCTAGGGGTCTCTTCTCCCTGGATGCCATCTCACTTCCACCCACATTGAGATCCTGTAACACAATGAGATAATTGGTTGTAAAATAATTGAGGCGTTTGAGGGCAGAAGGCTTATGTTTGGACGGTGAAATGCCGATTTTTCAAACTGCATTGGCTATTAATGCATAATGACTAATACGTAATGACATAATCCCAAGTAGCGCAAATTGAGAGAGAAAAATCATTACATTGTAATAAAATATCTACGAAATCAAAAGATCCATTTTATTAAATGTTAATTTATATAGTAAAAAATACCAACTATCGGGGAAAAAATTTAACTTTTGAAGGAATATTATTATCGATAAGTATAATAAAAATGGTTAAATAAATTCAAAATTCTTTTCAAATTGATTTATAATTATCTGTATTATCTATCTGTAGATATTTATATTAGAAAATCTATAGTAAATTAAAATTATTGTTTAACCAATCTCTAAATGATACAGATCCGATCCAATTAAACTATTTGTGAAATATTTTTACAATTACTTCCAAGATCATTTAATTTGTTTTATTTCGTAATAACTGTATTTAAATTGTAATATTAAAAATAGTTTTCTTTATTTACGATTTAATAAGAAATATCAAAAACTGCAGAAATAATGTTTATTAATTGCATTAAATGATTTAAATAAGTATTTTTTAAATGTACCATTATAACATCATATGTATGTTTACAAATAATTATTAGAAAATTTATTAAGACATACAATTGACAGAATTAGAAAAATCCGAATAAACATCAAACAGTAAAAGTTAATTATTTAATTCCACTATAATTGTAATACAAATTTACTTTTAACATAAACATTTGACGTACTTTAATTTAGGTATAACAAAACTATCTTTCTAAGCATTACTTTGAAATTGTATTATCCTATATTACGAAAAGCATATAATTATATTGAATAAAAATTATTTTTCCTCTTAATATTAATCTTTTATACATATAATTGTATGGGTGTTTGTGGTAAATACTAAATTTATAAAATTAATTTAAATTGGATAATTATTACGTGATAAAATATATATAATATCTTATAGCCATGCACTACCTCACTAACTTCACTTATCATAGTAAAATAAACCCAAAACATTTATACTATTAATCTTAAAATATCTATATTAACATAAAAAATAATAATTATTAAAGATATTGTCATAAATTATTTCTTTTTTTAATTATTATATAAAAGAAAGATATTTAAAAAATTTTCTATATTACAAATTTTCCAAAAAAATGCTAATATATTACTGAATATTTTAATTAATTTTAAAATATTAATTATGATATTGAAATGATTTCATATTCTTAAACATTTTTTATATAATAAAACAAGATGTGTAAAATATTAGAAATAAAACAAAATAGTAAATTATTTTCATAATTATAATGTATTATAAAGTTAATTGTATTTCACTTGTATAACTATTTTAATTGTTTGAATAATTACTTTTACGTGTATTAATTTATTTAAAACTTGCGTGTATAGAATTAAAATGTCAAAAATTATCTTAACATTAACTACCTTAAAAGCACAAAAATAATAATGTAATTATATAATGATAAAAATATATAATTTAGGTTATGTATCAATGCTTCTCTTATTTTAAAACTAGATTTCAATTGCTATCTTATAAAATATTATTTTAACATAAAAAGTACATAACACTCTTACAAATGTACTTGATATGATTAAATATTATAAAGCATGTACTTTATAATATTTATAATTATAATGTATCTTATTAATTATTACTATTCTTTTTTGTACATTCTGTATACGTTGATTCGTAAAATAATATCAAAATACTTTTATCACTTTACCTATTCACTATTCTATATGCATACCAATTCATATATAACTTTTACGTGTGTGTGTGTGTGTGTGTGTTTATTTATTTATCTATTTACTTGCACATTGGTTTCTTAAATTTATATAATTTAAAATAAAAATAGAATAATTATATTTGAATTATCTAAATTCTTTATGCATAAAATTAGATAAAAATTAAGATTTTAAATTACTTTACTTTCATCAAATCTTTCAAAATTCAATTCATATATGTTTCATGCATCACATATCATTACAACAGTTACTCACATAAAATATTATAAAAGAATTAAAAATTTGATCAATTATGTATTCCTCATTCAAATGCAATATATAAAGGTGCAAATATATTACAAATGAGTAAATATCATAGACAAGAATTATTTTATCGTGCGGTACCATGTTTCTTTAAATTTTGAGAAAATTAATATACACAATATGCATAGAAATTTCTATTTTTGTATATGTAAAACATTAAATATAGTAATATTATCTTAGTGATGTTTTACTCAATAGATGTCTATATTAATTTAATTTTTAATACAAAAAATAGTATAAGGAGTGGTATAACTCAATATTACGTATATGCATTCCAAAAAATAATATTTTTAAATATTAATGAAACATTTGACTAACTTTTTACACGCTCAAATATGTTAAATTAATAATGTAATTATTTAAATATACATAACAAACAAAAGATAAGTACAATAATAAATTTCAGATGAATAAATTGAATTTACATTTCAAACTTTTTTTTTTTTTATCATAAAGTTGTTACATCAAAACAATATGCAATTATCAAATCATTGTTATTAAAAAAGAATAAAAATTATTAAATAAATAATAAATCAAGAAATACATTACATAATACAAAAATAAAAATCAGATGCAACAAATAAATTTTGCAAATATCTAAGTTTGCAAAAATTTGTAATTGCCTGCATAAAAGTAAATTACATTAAAAAGATAACAGTTTAATTTTTAGTTAAATTCTTAAATGAAAGGTTTCTAAAAAGCTCTATAAAAATAAAAATGTCTTCTAATTTTAAGTACCAGCATTCCAAAGAAAAATTTTATCAAAAATTTTGATTAATCAACATGCGTATCAAATAGCAAATTTGACATTTACTTTGTACGTCAATGGGAATCAAATGCTCCATTCTGTGTATCGCCTCGATAGGGTAAAATGCACAGTAGAGACCTTCCCATCATTCCTCAACAACTCGATGTAAGCAATTCATCGTTGACTGGCTGCATATTTTTCTTCGTTGTTCCAAATATTTTTAAAGTATCTCACGATATCTGACCTAAAACAGCCCTATTTACTTGACTTTTCTATTTTCATAAATTTTAAAAATATAATGTACATAAGATATATATGTAATATTATTAAAAAATAAAATTTATATAAAATTTTGATGTAATAAATTTTTATAAAAATATTCTGGTTTTAAATTCACATTTTTCATTGATGAAAGGTAAAATCTATTATTGAAATTCAAGTATCATCAGTATGCAACAATAATAATTAGAATATATTTAAATTAATATGATGAATTAAGTGAATGAAGTTAATTTATTTGTTAAAAACGTAATTATAAATATTAATATAGAAAATTAATGGAAAGCTTTATACATTTTTTTAAAATAAATGAATTTAACAAATTTCTTATATTATAACTTTTTTACATGGTTACTTATAAGAGATTGTTGATAAAATTTCAAATAAAAACACTAATTTCACGTTCCAATTATAATTCATAACTATTTTTAAAAAACTAAATTGTTGAGAATAAGCTATTCATTGATAGAAATTAATCTAAAAAATTTGTAACTATAAATTTCTTGATGCTCAACACTCCCATAATAATCCAATCAACAGGTTGCAAATATTGCCAACAAATTAAAACCAACACTTGTCTCATTTTTCCATTACATTTGAATATTTTGCCACTTAAAGTTTGCATTAATATTTTTTAATACAAAGAAGTAACCTTTACATGTTATACTACTTAAAAATTTAAAAATAAAATTTCACTCCCAACAATTGAATAATGAAAATTATAGTATTTAATATGATTGTTAACTGGAATATAATAGTAATAATAAATATCACAAATTGATTGAAAACTTTCGTTATCTTAATACCCTAATTAATAAAATGACAAAATGAAATTGATTGGATTAATCCTCACATATGACTGAAAAGTATTATTATATTCTGAAATAATCCTTTCAGTTATCATAAACACTTTTAAAGTAACAATTCCTTTAAATTTATGATATAAGAAATTTAAGGTCTCTATCTACATACAACTGTAAGAACTCCACAAAGAATTATGAATCCTTATAGTTTTACAAAACTCACAAAACATATCAAAAACTACAATGGAGCAAAACAAGTAATGCCTTAGCAGGAAATATTAGAAACTTAACCAATAATTAACTGGACATGTATTTAGCCTCGAGCTTGTGTCAATGATTCTTCGCATATTCAGACCTAATAATCTATAAGCCTATACAAGGAACACTCGCAGTGTCTGCACACTGTTCGCTGCTCAGAGTACTCGAACGCACCATTGCAAGAGTAAAGAAGCCTTTGGAACCTGTCCTATTCTAGCTGTGAACCAAATGCCTTGATAAGAATACATTGTACCTCCAGAAAGAGAGAAAGAAGCACCGAAGAGTAAGACGAGCGAGCGAGCAAGAGAAAAAAAAGGAGCAAGGAGATACCTCACGTTGTAACCGTGAAGAAAGCAAGATAGACGTATATATGCTTCCAGTGAAGACGTCGCGGCGTACCATAGAATACGAGCACACACTACTTGTCGCCCTCGAAAAAAAAAAAAAAAAAACACGAAGGGGTTGTGCGCATACACTGCTGACTCGCGTTTCCGAAAATTACGTGACAAAATCTCTTACTCGCATTTTAACGCACACTCTCGCGCACCAGTAACATGTACACATACAT
>JAPYYT010001406.1:0-30009 GCA_030522565.1 Ceratosolen corneri | reverse complement strand
GCCCGCGGCCCCGGCGAGCGGGTGCTGCCCCGGGTGCTGGCCAAAGTGTTGCATACCTCCGGCGGGCGCGGCCTCGTGGTGCAGCGGGGTAAAGAGCCCGAGGCCGGCCTCGGGGGTGGCGGGATTCGCCGCGGAACCGAACTCGTGCTCGCGCCTTAGGAGGAAATCGCGGGCGGCGTAGCTCGGGTGGTGGCTCATGTGGTGACCCATGTGGGGCCCCGGATGGTGCGGATGGTGCGGATACACCTGGGGATGGAAGTGCGTGTGGTGTTGCTGTACGGGCGCCTCGCCGGGGGCGGGCTGGAGAGGTCCGCCGGCCTCGCCGCTCCCGAGGGGACCGGGCCCCGTCGGCTGGCCCCCCGGTGACAGCTTGAGGCCAAGGCCCGCGAGATGCTGAGGGTGCGACTGCACGCCATCGAGGAAGCCGTTCATGGTCCGCAGCGCTTAGCTCTCGACACTGGGCGCATCACCCGGCACTCTGCCGCTCGACCTCGACTTTGACCTCAACCTTTTAACCTCTCTTGCACCCTCGCTCTCTCTCTCTCTCTCTCTCTCTCTCTCTCTCTCTCTCTCTCTCGTCCTGTATATTCTTCTTCTTCGGCTGCTTCTCTCTCTCTCGAACGTTGTTGTTTTCGCAGTTTACGGTCCCTCTCTCTCTCTCTCTCTCTCTCTATACGTGTATATAAATATATATATATGTATGTATATGTATGTATATATATATATGTATATACGTGTGCGCGTGTATGTGTATATATATGAAATTTGCGTGATATTTAGGCTCGCGCGGTGCGCCTCACTCGTCACTCGTCGTCACTCGCCATCCCGGCCACCGGACACGGGCGGACGCGCACGGGTCGCGTCAAGCTTTAAACCGTTCACGACCCCGTTTTGGGCCTCCGACTCTCGGGGCGACTGAGAGGTTCTCGTTCGCTAGCTCACGGAGCGCTGCGGATGTGTCGTCGTCGTCGGTCGCCGACAGTGAGCAGAAAATCCGTGCTGCGTTCCTTGCTGCGTTCACAGCGGGACTGAGGCGTGCGGCGCGCGTCGGCCTGGGGGGCGATTCGCCCGATCCCCGAAGGAGAGCCCGAGCCCGAGCCCGAGGTTCGGGCTCCGCCCCCTTCGTGCTGGGCACCTGGCTGGACCCCCACCGGCGACCGCGCTAAGCCCCGCCCATTCGGCGGCCCGGTACCGAGCGCGGGTTGGCTCGCGGCGGCCGCGGTTGCTCACCGGACGGCGCCCCACCAATGGGCCCGCGAGCTCTTCCTTACGCGGCCACGCCCGCCACACCCACGCCCCACCGGGAAGCTGCGGCAAACTCGCCGTCACAAGCGTCGCGCGACTCGTCGGGTTTAGTCGACGCCGCGGCTGCTCCCAGCTCGGCTAGTATTTTGCGCCTTATAGCCTAGCTGCGCGCCTGCGCTCCTTCACCTCACATTCCTCCCCCTCTCTCTCTCTCTCTCTCTCTCTCTGCCACCTTGTTTTTCGCTGGCCTCTCGCGGATGCTTGCTTGGCTCCTCTCGGAGATGGTCAAGTGGATGATATCGCTCGGCTGGCTTTGGCGGGCTCGAGTTTGACGTACATTGAAGGCACCTCTCTTTCTCTCTCTCTCTCTCTGTGTCTATTATCTGGATGCTTGCCTCGAGGACGTTAATTTTTAAACTCGAGAAATTAAATCCCCGATCGTGCCATGTGCATCATAGTTCGTCCTGGAGCGCAATTCGTGGAAAGTATCGATGCAACCTGGACGTGCCGGGACAGCCGTCGGTCAGCTCAGCGTCCCTTATGTTCCCACAATAATTGACCTCTTTCAGCAAACGGATTAGACGATTAATAATAATAACGGCGACAACAACACCGTTAATAATAACAATAATAATTATTATTATTATTATCAATAATTTTAACTTATTATTAATATTGAATAATAATTATTATTAATATAATTATTATTATTATTATTATTAAATTATTATTATAATTATTAGTATTATTATAATTAAATTATTATAATAATTAAATTATTATTGTAATTATTATTATTATTATTGGTGTTGGTGTCGCCGCTATTATTATGACAATAATAATAATAATAATAGTAATAATAATAATTACAATAATAATTTAATTATTATAATAATTTAATTATAATAATAATAATAGTAATAATAATAGTAATAATAATAATGAATAATGGCAATGATAAATTGCCGTTTAATTGGGCTATACTCGTAAAATGATGTTGGGGTAATAGATAATCCGGATATTGGCCTACCGTGTTATAGCCAAAGGCCGCTCGTAATTGAGATGCTCGAGAAACTATCTGGAAAATATAAGTTTTTGGAGGCCGACAATAGTTGCGCATTAGATGGCGGTGGACCATTAATCAAAGGACGGTGAATTGTGAGGAAACGAGTAACAACAGCCGGCGCGCAAAAACATTCATGGGCTCAGAATGCGAGCACCGGCGTCGAGGGGGGGGGGGGGGGGGGGGGGGGGGGGGGGGGGGGGGGTTGGGGGGGGGGGGGGGGGGGGGGGGGGGGGGGGGGGGGGGGGGGGGTCTAGAAGTAAGTCGAGGCGTTTTCGTAATAAGCTCACAACGAAATGCAGCAAGCCACGATCATTAGCCGAGTAAAATTTATTACCACGCAACTGCCGGAAAAAGGCCGGCTTACCAGGTAGGAAGCAACAAGTCTCGGACTTGTCACTCCGGTCCCGTTTATCGAGCCTCACCCTCCCCTACAATAATCGAGCGCGCGAGAGCACGTCTGCGCTCCTTCTCGGGCTCAATGACCGGGGCGCAGGTACGCGCGAAGCCACTCGCAACCCTTGGCGAGCGCACTCGGCGCGAGCAACGAGGGGGGGAGACCATATAAGTGCAATAATGGCGAATACCGCCGACTAGCCGCACGGCCCAATAAACAGGAATGAGGCCGTCGGTGCCGGGAGCGGCAATAATAATGAGCGCACGGCGCACCGAAAATCCTTCCGGGAGGCCACTCAGGTTTTTCCAGGCCCCGCACTCCCCCTTTCGGCGAACGCCAACACCACCACCACCCCACCCCCGCCCGGGCCCCCGGCGAGACAATGGCGCTCACCCACACGCTCCCGTAAGAGGATCGTTATAACGATGCTCCTGCCCGGGGCCGGATTATCGCGTTGCATCGGAGCCGGTGCGTCCGCCTCGGTGCATTTTGCGCCGGAAGATTATCCGGGAGGAGATGGCCAAAGCTGGACATTGTGCCGAGCGTCGGGTGTATGTGTCGAGGTGCCGGAGCACCTGTGCCCCACCGGGGCCCTACTTATGCACGCCCGTCGTCTGCAAGTGTCATGTAATCTGCATTATCTTGCTGGAGCGACGACTCGCCTGCCAATGGATTCGTCCTCTAAGTCGATCGGCCTTTATTCCAATCCCATTCTCTCTCTCTCTCCTGCCCCACGGCACTCTTCAGTTTTGCCTGCTCCCTGGCAGCCCAGGAATCAGCCTCCCAACACAATCTCCTCCGATCTCTAATCTACGCATTACAAAAGGAAGCAGATGACGATACATTAGCGCTCATCTACGGCATCACCCGTATTCAAGTGTCATTCTTTTTACCTTCTCGTGGCGCTTTAACGACCTCCTCTCTCCAAGATCCTCCTCGCGATTATAATGTGGCATAATCGCAGCCAACTCTCCTGGATTTCACCAACATATAAACTCACGCCATAACTGTATTGAGCCTATATGAACTGTATCGAGCATCCCATCAATGATGCGTGCAATCGCGCCTTTCAATTATCCGCAGAGCGGGCCGCTTCAACACAAATGTAATCGCACAGAGATCGTAATATGCACCTCTAGCATAATGCCAAGTGCATGTGTTCGTTATTGTTTCCCGTTCCAGAAATATGAAATATATCACTAAAGTTGTCATACTATTACAGACAAACGCATATTAAATGTATTATAGTGCTAATAGCGATCGGTAAAATGTCCAATTTGAGCTTTTAACGATTTGAGACTCATCTTCATACGAGTAGGTTAACATAATTAACATAACTTTAAGCCACAATTCATTTGACGTTTTTTTTATTTTACAACCGATTTTCCAAATTATTAAATAAAAGTATAAAGGGCTTATCAGTATTTCTGCCCAAATTACGATTATTCATAGAGCTACGAAATACTACATAAATATACTTCAAATTTTAGGAAGATGAAATAGCAGAGCAAATTTAATTACAACTATACAGTTATAATTGCCGTATTATGAGTTACACAAGTGCGCGTGCGCGCGTAGATGTATATATGCATCTATATGTATAAATGTTTAGGTGAACCTAATCGAATTAATTAAATTTTACTGTTTGATATCTGATTATTCAATCTAAATTAATCTTTCTTTAATACAATAAGAGATTTAAAGCACTTCTAATGTGATAACTCATTGATTGTAATTACAGTATACGAAAACAGCGAGATAAACGATCTCGAAATTAATATATATAGCGTTATATTTATATAATATATATATATTTTTTTTTATATTACGAATTTTAATGAACGACGTAACGCAGTCTTTAAGATAATTTATAAATGCATCTGAATTCGTCAAATGTATAAACTCAGGAGGAGTTCCAGTGGCAGCCATTTATTCCAAAATATTTTTCACGCATAACGTAAATAAGATAGCACAAGACCACATTTGCTTTTTTCAATAATAGAATCCCCGTTAAACACGAATGAAATAAAACTTTTAATATTATATTTCAATAATTGGTCTTACGGGTAATTCGTTGTATTGTTCTTTCAAGGAATTAATTAATTGCAGAAGCCACTTATATAATAAAAATTTTATTCCTTCGAAGATACACAATGATGATGACGATGACGACGAGGATGATGATCATGATGATGATGATGATGATAGAATATCGATAAGTTTACTATTTTAAGGCAAGAAATTGAAAAGCTTTGGGAACGGAATTTCTTAGTAATTGTTCAACGCGATCTATTGGAAATTCATGTAGACGTATTGTCAAGTAAATTTTAGAGTTAATTTTTTTAAAAGCACGCTCACGATGAAAATTCACTCTCAATTAAGGGCGCGAATGGAAGTCTTGTGTGTGAAAATACAGCTCTTGGATATTTCTTGTTTACGATGCGAGTCCCGTTGATTTGGGATTCTTAATCGGAAGAAGAAAGGTATCGTAAGAGGAATAAAATAAAAACACAGAACATAATTTATTATTAAGTTATCTCGCTTTATCTACCTGTAGCCCACCCGAGCCTGCACTCATGAGTTCGAGTGAAATTTAGAAACCTCGTTCGGTCCCACTCCGCCGCCGCCGCCGCCGCCGCCGCAGATTCTCCGAGCTACCATAATCATAGGACTTTCCTCGAATTGTCCAGTTTTCCGGAACGCCCAGATTTTCCAGCAGTCGCCACTTGGACTGGCACACGCGTCCCTATCAATCTTCCCCTCTTGGCGAAATCGGCTTGTCTCGAGGAAGCGCTACGACTCGTCGTCGTAACGAGCCAAAGCTTTCGGGAATGAAAGGTCGCACAGTAGAGAGTCGAGAGGGAGCGCCGAGCGGACCATTAAAGCAGACGAAGAAAGAGAAGAGAGGGATATGATGAGAGGCAGCCTTTCGGTCATATCATTCGCGTTAAAGGCCGGTATTGTTTTACTGGGGGCATCGCTCATCGGCAGCGGATCGCCACTCGGTCATTGCGTTTAATTAATCACGTGAGCTGAATAGGCCGATTTATAATTGTCGGAGTAATGGGCGAAGCGAGCCGATGCAGCGCCGAGGGAAACTGATTTTTCTACTTTGTTTTATACGCAGAGAGGACTAATGTGGCGCATCACTTTGTTGTCTAAGCTCTAAGCTTTTAGGGGGCGCGCGTTATATCCCACGTACGTAATACAACATAAGTAATCCGCTAGCAACGCACTTTTCAGCAAATTGTAAGATTGGCATGGCAGTTTGAGTGATTGGTTCTTGAAGGCGCTCGAGGGGAGTATCGTAAAAAAAAAAATTGAATTGCATTTACTTGGCTTGCACGGAGCTTCTTAAGTTGCAAGGCTGGGTTCGCAGGAACCATTAATTTGTTCGTTGCATCACAAAGCGCTTTGCTCGCTGTGCATTACAGTTAACGATTTTATATGTAATGTTATATGACTGTCTGAGATTGAACGCACAAGATAAAGCTGTTGATTCGATCTAGTAATATATTTCTCTCTCTCTCTCTCTCTCTCTCTCTCTCTCTCTCTCTCTCTCTCTCTCTCTCTCTACTTTTGACTATATTAAGTATAATTAAAACGTGAGAATTTTAAATTTTATAAAAATATGTAGCTACAGTCTTACCGCTAACTTATGGGATTCACTTACGCCCCCACAATTACAATACGTAAAACTCCTCTTCAATCCGCTTTCTATCGCACAACAATAATGTTATCTGCTCAATGCTTTTTGGAAACTAAATTTGATAAGACTTTGGACCTTGCAGACTCGATCGCAACAGCATTAATATCGAATGTACTAATGATAATATTTAAGTAAATAGTCATCTGAAATTATGCGTTCGTAAAATCCCAAATTCCAAGCCTCATTACGAGAATCAAGTCCAGCGACGTGTGTATTATAAGATTCGTTAAGAATAGTTGTACATCTCTATGACATCCTAAAAAGCACTTCATTCCAATGGACGAGATAATCCTTATAATAAGCTTGCTCTCTTCTTATTTTTAAATATTGAAGCGCACTCTTTGCACACTCGCCTGCATAATTTGCTTAGCCGTTGCTTCGAGCGAATCAAACGATCGAGATATCGTGGATGCAAAATGCGTATTGTTCGGTTAATGCTCCTATTAACGCAGCGAGCAAATGATAATAATAATGAATCCAATGTGGACGGGTGGGATCACGTGATAGAGGCGTAGTAGGCTGGGGGAACAAAATAATGCCAAGTCGTTTCGTTTCTCTGGAATCGCGATTAATCATCGCAAGTGCTTTTAATTTGCAAACAAGGACATTTTGTGGCCATATTTCATTAAATGACCACGATTTCGTGGCAGTCCCGTTGCATTCCTCGTGATCTCTATTTGAGCGATCGCTGCCATTGTGTGAGTATACGTGCTCGGATTTGCAATCGCGAGGCCAACCGTTTGCACGTATGAACAATACTTTTGCAAATTCAACGCCGTGTTTGTGCACACGATGCGTTCCTCCGCAGCCCTCTCACACACGCACACACACACTCTCTCCCTCTCTCTCTCTTATACTAATTAGCTCTTACTTGTCCTTTTCCTATAATCTCGTTCGCTCTGTCATTTTGAAGTTAGTTCGTTGGTGAACAGAATTCGCGGATGTAGAAAGAGGCAGACGAATCCGTGGAAATTTATCATCCGGTTTTTTATGATTTACAATTGGATAAGTTGGTGGTAGGCTCGAATTCCGGGATCGCGTATAGATTGAAATTTTGCTTGCTATTCGGAATTGGCGCGGAAACAATAAATATGTTTGCATTTATCGCTTGAATTTAAATTTACGTCACATTTAATTTGAAGCCTTTTTTAAAAGCTCAAACATGATAAATCAACGTTAAATTTCTCAATTATAATTATGCGTGCGCCTACGTGCGTACATTGAAGAAGAAGAAAAAAAATAATATTATCCAATTATCAATTGACGTTAATAACGATATGTTTTTAAAGAACGATGGCATGTATGTTATTAGCATTGACTTTCGAATGCTTGAATGAATGCTTGAAAATAGTGACTACAAATTCGGAGTGCATAAGTATTCGTTGATGGAGATGTTGAACGAAGGGGCAAAATAATGCGAAGTAGTTACTTTTCTTTGTAATCGCGATTATTCACATTAAGTGCTTTTAATTTATAAATGACGATATTTTACTCGTGCGTAATCATTTAACGGCATCAATCTTGACAACGTGATAAGAGATTTCATGGATTAATAATACACGTCGTGAATGATATAATTCCGCTACATTAGTACGAGGTCCGGTTAATTAACAATAACTTTTCTCTTTAACAACAATTCCATTTCTTCTTCTATTTAAATATCTACGTATACTGCATATATCTCTTTATGGGGTACTCAGTGTGTATGAGTAAGAAGTCTAATTCCTCAATATGGAACCCCCCATTGGTTTGAATATTTTTTCATGGCAGTGAGACATAAAAAAAATTTCCAGAAACTCCACCTCGATTAATTCATCACAGTTTTTAATTGTAGTGCTATTTATATAACATTTTTATCGAGCCAACGAAATGTTCATTCCCCGACAATTCGAAGCGTGGCTCGTTCATTGAATATACAAACAATCTATTCCAAGGAATTTAATTATTAAACAGTACTACATGAATCGCACGAGTTTATCATAACTCTGCTGTCGTTTCGAGGTCAAAAATTGCTCGATTCTACAACGACTCAACAACTGCTCTAGCATTATTAATTGCACGGCTCCCAATCCTTAACGAACAAATCATATCTTCGTTTTATTACATCGATGTGAAACAAGTGTAATATAAATTTTTGGCATTGCACGGTCTTTTATTAAAAAATTAAGGTTTTTTTCTTATAAAAAATTGTTCGGTAAAGCTTTGGGAGTCACGTCAAGATGAATGGCCATTGAGAGGTTAAATTTCTTTAATCATGACATTGCAAAACAAAGTCACTAAATATAACAGTGTCATGATAGAATTTTAATAATTACGAATTGAGCAACGAAAACTTCCACTCCCCCACGAATCTTAGCACAAGCAATATTTGCATTATTAATACATTAGTGCTATTATTACACTAGATATTAAATATTAAAGCTGGCGACTGAGCGCAATGGGAGCTTCAGTCCGCAAACACATGACATTCACATTGGCCGTCCCTCCTCATTGAAGAAAGTCTCGCTAAATAAAACTGCCATACTATGACCCAAGTAACTAACGACATCCACCGTCCCTTAAAATTAAGAGACTTGCGCTAATATTATAAGATGAGCGTGGAGATAAGCCAAGTTTCAAGCTTGGGCAGGGAATTCCGAAACGATAATGGATTTGCGGAGCGTAGCGGCGATGTCGCTCGAAATCATTAGCGTAACACACGCTTTGAAAGTCCCCGAAGCGCTTGATTGATCGATGAAGTAAGTTATCAGCTCGTCGTGAAACAATCGAGAAATGCCCGTGAGATCTGATATAGGCGCGCGGCTGTCGAGGAAAAGGGACCAAAGCGAGCCGGCCCCCGGCATCTGCGCACGCGTCACGCAAAACCCAGCGCGCGCTCGCGCGCGCGCGCTAGGCGGCGATAGATCGGAGATTTCTGAGGTTAAAAGGCAGAAAAAATAGCTGATGGGGCCCGATAGGTATTCTGATGCGTGAGGTGACGGGGGGGCGGGAGCGGGGGAGCGAGGGGGGGCCACGCGGCGGAGGCAGATTCTTGTCTCCGGCGGTCATTAGAGGGATGAGGATAGGCGCGTCAGGAAACATCGGGGGGGCATTTCCCAACGCGGTTTTCCTTCGCGCGAACGTTGACGCCTGCGCATTGTGCGCGCCGGGCCCCGATAAGTGGCCAGTGATAGGTGGCGGGCCGCGATCCTTGCTGTCGATGCCGACAAACACTTTAATCGCGAAATTGAAAACTTTATGGTCCATTCTTCTCGCTCGTGGGCCTTTAATAGAATACTCGTGGAATACGAGGTTCCAGCTCGTGCTGGGCGTCATTCTGTTATGCTAATACGAAATTATTAAAATGTTTTTCATGCCAAGGCTGTAAAGGATGTTGGCGTGCGCCGTACACTTTGTCGAGGAGGAGGTAAACGGGGTTGCGCTTTGATCTATGAGAAACCAGTGTCTGTTTGCGTTGGCGAGCCGACAATAAAGTTTATTAATTTATGGGCCGTGCCCGGGTGATTGTATGGGGGGGGGGGGGGGGGGGGGGGGGGGGGGGGGGAACGGGCGATGGCAATACAGTGGATTCGTGAAGCGTGCAATTGCATGGTCAATGTTTGTCACTGCGGTCGGCTTTCCTCGTTATTACGAGGCCTTTCGGTAGAATTTATAGGCCTTGATTAATTATTGGCCTTGCGATTGTTAATTGTGACTTTGGGAGCGCGTTGGAATTAATTGGCAGCTCATTATGGCGAATGCTTGCGTAAAGAGGATGGCTTAATTAGTTTGAAAATTCTGGTAAAAATAAAATGAATTGTCAGGCTGAAATACATTGGCTTATCTTAAGGCACGAACAAAGCTTATGTTTGTGTGTTTGTTTGTTTTATTCTTCTTCTCTTTATACGGGCGATCCAGGAAAATGCTACAACATCTGCTTCGCGGCGGGGGACGGATCTTCATTTTTTCGGGATAAGTTCCGGGAGGGTGAGTTGTCTAACGAGCGATTATCTTATTTGGGGGTTGCGTCGTGGAGTTGAGTGTAATGCATAAAGCGCGCGGTTAAAAATTTCGAGAGAAAATTATCCATCATCGAGATCCTCGTACAGAACGTACAGGATGAATTCATCATGTATATGACTGATTGGTTTCTATTTTAATCCGATGCCGTGTAAATATTTGAAGGAACGCGATTATATTATAGTGTCGACAAAGTGAAATACAAAATTAATATGTAAGCATTAATTATTGAAATGAGCTGTACGTTCGATTTAAAATGATCAATGCTATTCTCGCGCATTTATCGCTCAAGAAAGCCAAGACGCCTTACCTTTCACTATTATGTGCAAGAGGCAATTAAGCCAGTAATGTTCCACGTAATCGAATCGCTCGTCTCAACATCAATTAATCTATTTAATTTAATGCCCAGCTCGGATCGTCAAAGCTTTCATACTTGGTGTTTGGCCGTAAAAGGCCAATAACCGATCGCTCGCAATGCCCCGACTTTCGGGAAATTGTTACTTGGAAAATCATAGGCTTCCGAGTTCATAGTTTCATGATGACGCTTTAAAAGTAAGGAAGTTGTGAAGAATCGAGGGCTTTGGTGGCTGGTGGCGCAAGATGGTCGCAAGTAAGATGGTCCGAGGAAGTAAGCTGGCCAATGGGAAGGTGAGGCATACTGTAAGGATAATGTATTTAGGGCAGGGGAATGCGCAATAATAATAGCTGGGAGAGGAGCAACGAGAGTTAAAGTTGGGGTTTCGAAATGGGGCCATTGCGTGGCTATTGGTGATCCATTGCGAGGCTATTGGTGATCCATTGCGTGGCTATTGGTGATCCATTGCTTGGCTATTGGTGATCCATTGCTTGGCTATTGGTGATCCATTGCGAGGCTATTGGTGATCCATGGCGAGGCTATTGGTGATCCATTGCGAAATGAGACGGGCTGGTTTGGAGGACGATTGTGACGATTGACTGATGCACGAAGGACGAACGGCATCTTGATTTTTGACTGACTAATACCCCGTTAAAGCACAAGTCCAAGTGACAACGGCTAAAGTTGTAAATCCTCTCGTAAAATCATGCCGGACAGCTTGTGCGAAACGATAAATATTAATGCTTGCCCAGAAATGGTTTCTTTTTCGCTTCGTTTTTTTTTTCTTCTTCTTCTTCTTCTTCTTTTTTTTTGTTGCGTTTTTGTTCCTTTTTTTCTCGGGCCCGGCCATAAATCATTTCGGTGGAAGAAGCTTGTCAGCAAAAAATACGGCGAATAAAGATGGCCAGTGGTAAGGGTTTGTTTCGGATGCTAAAAACTTTTTTTTACTTCTCTTGCCACTCGTCTGTTTCTTTTTTCAGTCCTTTGCTCCTCTTCCTATTTTTTTAACCGATACACACTCCCTCTTTTATTATTCTCGCATCGGTAGGAATGTCTAATGATTTATTTATTTCTGTACAAACAGGCCAGCCTCTTTTATCGCCTGCATATTAGTAATAAGTGATTTATTCTATAAAATCGACGATACTTCTATAAAGAGACTAATTCCTTTAAGTCTTCGGTATAACGTGTCAAAACAATAATTTATATAAACTCGATTTTGGCAGGTTATCGGGTTTCGTGAGCATTTAAATTAGAGATAATTGCTTGCACTGACAATTATTGTACAATTTTGAAAATATCGATTCACTAGTCTATTATACTGGCGTTCGTTAATTACAACTTTATCATGCAGATGATAATAATAATATGTGGAAAGGTAATATCTGTACGGTTTATGCGTCGAGACAATCATTTCTCAAGACTTGTTTAACATTTTCAGTTATTGATTTATAATAGTTATATTCGAAAACATTGAAAAGATTATTCTACTTGTTCTTTTGTTTCTTTCTGTTTGTTTGTTTGTTTTGTTTTTTTTTTGTTTTTTTTATTCGAATAACAGCGATGCTTCAGAATTTTGAAAATTAAATGTTACATTCAAATTTCAAATTGATTGGCTTCAACTGTATATTATGATTTTTCAATATAATTTATACTTATAATCGATGAGTTTAGTAAATATGATTTTTTTGTCGTCTTTCATAACTTGTGAAAGATTATCATCGGTTAAATAAAATTATTTTCGTTTTATTAATAAAAAAGAAGGAGACCAAGATTTACGGATTACATTTCGATCACGATTGAAAAAATATTTGGATTATTCATAGAATTTTGATATTATTATTTAATACGAAATTTATAATAAACCAATTAGCCGTATTTAATTATTTTATGGTAAACATATTATTGTTCAGTTTATAGAATAGAGCAAAATCTTGATGATCGAGCACAATATTATGATATTCTAATTATTGCTAATATATAAATATATTAAATCATATAAATTAAAAATATTCCGCTACAATTATGGCGATCATCATAAGTTAAAAATCTTTCATCGGAAATTTTTTTAGAATATCTATATATATATATATATATATGTATATATATATATTGCCCCTTGTAAAATTTATAGGATATGTTAATATTAGTAGAATCATCCAATGAAAAGGATAAAAATAATACATTAGCATTTCATAGAATATGAAGCGGTGCCAGTATATCTTCCTTTAAAAGCAAGGTATTGCCCGTAATTAGACAATTCTGTTTGGAAAATTAATCCTTAAATGACTAAGCAAGGATGAATAAGTGAAAGCTGAGAAAAATATATTTATCCATCGGCAAGTAAGTTCAAACAAAAAACGATATAGATTCTAACTCGTACTTTTGTATGCCACGCCCCGTTCATTTCTGATGAGGTGGTCGTCTTGTCTTCGTTTTCTCCTACAAAGTTTACGCCCCTGTTTTTTTAAGGAATTTTACCTATGCAGTCCTTCTACATCGCCACTAATTTTAAATTACGTCCGACTCCTATACTTATACGGAGATTTCTCTCTCTAGTCTCAATTACCCGCTCACTGTACTTGTATCCGATTCCACATGTTGAAACAACTTTTTTAGAACGCGTAGTATAAATAATATATAATGTATGTCAATTACATTGAATTTCGCTTTAAATGAAGTTTTTTTGTATGCAGACTCGTGCGCAAATATGGCGCAAATCCTTTCGTTCTTTTGGATTTATCGGCTTGGAGGCGGAGAGCATGAATTTTAGTGGAATATCATTGGCACTGAGTTATCACTAATTGGAATGTTTGTTTAAATTATTTGACTTCCCAAGACCTATGGGAAATACACTCTACCATGATAAAAGCATTTTTTCATTCAAATTCTACAAAGTTGAAGGAGATATCTGATATCTAATTCGTGTTCAATTACGAATTTATTTTATTTGAATATTCCAAGAATAAGTTACATAATATAGTCACTTTTACTGGGCTTTACTAAGCTTTAAAGAACCGACTCGCTACGGCAAATTCATAGCTTACAGATTTAATAAATATATAAATGAGAATTTTTCACAAGTATATTTCTTCAAGTGACTATTAAAATATTATTTCATATTAGTGATTAGCATCAAGTGCTTTGGCAAATTAATATGTAAATAATATAACATTAAGTTCGTATGCAATGTTACGAATAGATAATGACTTTAAATATATCTCATTAAATATTGGCTCTTAACATTTGGACAGACTGAAGAAATTATATTACAAGTAAGTAAGTAAATAAGTGAGTTCTTATGAGAACTGTTTTCTACAATTTCTAAGAATATGTCGCAATTAGTGCTTAAGGTAACATCTCTTCGAGCATAAGACACAATATAATACAATAACGGCTTCGTACTTTAAAATACGTTTAATTTTTGCTCAAAGGTAAGAATATATTTTATCGTGCTTATGGATTGAAACATGTGAAATGGCATTCGGTATAGGTGAATGTTTTAGATGCACTAGGAAACTTCATAACTATTTTAATACAAAAGTAAAATATAAAATTAACAGTAATATTCTAGTTTCTTTATCGATTTAATTTGCATTGAATTTTTATTGAGAATTTTATCGCTCACGTGGTTTATATATATATATATATATATCAGATAAATTGTTAGAAAAAATACTAAAATTAATAATTTTTTATAAAATTTATAGAGAAAAGGAGCTAAATTTATCCTGTATTTTCGATAATATCAATCGAACCACTCAAATATAATTTTAACAACTAATATATTGGAATTTCATTCGTTGAAATAAGATCTTATCTTTAAAAAATGACAGCGATGTTACGATTGTTAACCTGACGTAAATTTTCAAATAATGACTTGCTACTTTAAATTTTTTGTTGAAAGAATGTATTGCCTAAAAGGAAGGTTACGTGTAGTAACGAACCACCTGAAAATACACAAAATATATTATTAAAGAGAAAAAAAAAAAAAAAAAGAAACAAATAATCGACCATTTTATTCTCAATATTATAATTGTTTTAAAGGGGATGCGCTTAACCTGTCAAATGGATAAAAATATTGCGATAATTGTAATAAAAATCTCCCATTTGTTTTACACGAGCGAAAATTAAATTGTAATCGTGTAAATATTAACAAAGCACAACGAGAGATTCAATAAGTAGGTCAGCCAGCATAATGAAATGTAATTAGTTGTGAGGAAGGCGATTTGGCGAGTGGATTTTGTTATTTCATCGTCGGCATACATACAAACGGGCGTATATACTCGCCGACGTAAGTGGTAATAATTGTGTTTGCATATCCATTGAAAGCTTGTGATGTAAATGCCGGATCAAGTCTCTTGAGTCCGAGGGAACGGATGCGACGCTGCAATTTTCTTCAGATTATAGGTGCACGCGTGCATTGTCCAAGTGCGGCTCGTAAAATGAGCGGAAGCAAGGCTAACGAGAGGCTAACAGACAGGGTTATATCGTTGATTGGAGATGGAAATTAATTGGGCGAGTAGAGTGTAGTGGAGGACAAGTGGCGGGAAGTGAGCAGCCTAATGGCGAACCCCGTTTTTGTGCTTCAATTCGGATTGTGCACTTGGAGATATTTTTTGAACACGCGAAAATTGATGCTGGTAAGGCACAATTGTGTAATCATCGGTGCAATATTGAATGGTTTGATATTGCAATGAGCACTCATTCATTGTTAAGGTAATATTTTCCAACGATTTTATCATGAGGAGGGTTACGCAATTGGAATTTATAAATAAGCACGGCCAGTTAAATGTATTGAAAATTTAGGAAAGCCAAGGGACAATAAAATGACAAGTTCTACAATTTTTGCGCCCGACTATTATTGCTTCTATTAATAATTTATTTATTATTTACGTATTTATAATAATTCATTAATATTTAATTTTTTTTTATTTATTTATTTTTATTGAAAGGTAAGTCTAGTTAATTTAAAATGAAAATGAAAATACAAACTATCAATTGAAAAAGAAAAAGTAAAGAGACAGAGGGAGAGAGAGAGAAGAAATCTAGCACTCACTCAACTTAATTAACAAATATTTTCCATTTTTCTATATAAACTAAAATTTTATCTTTTATCTTAAATTTATTTGTAAACAGTGTGTGTGTGTGCGTAGGCTTGAGAGAGAAGAAGATCTAAGGGTCAGTTATGCAATAATAACAGGCGGCTAACAAAGAAATCAAGATTTGCAATGAAATTGTAGGCTATAATATTTCGTATTGGATTTTTTAGTCTGCTGGCACTAGAGTGAATGCGTTATTGATTTGATGTAACAGTAATTTTTCAAAGTCTCCGTTACTAGTCTCTCCGCTCGATTATACCGACTGTAAAACGTTGTTTATCCTCGCCAAGGAAAGAAATCATCCAATCGCCCATAGATATCGTCCTTTACATCTTTAGATGCTCGATTACTCGATATGATTAATGCTGGAAATATCGTGTATAATGAAAATTAGGCTCGTCGAAGGTATTGGAGTGGTATCCGAAGGGATCGGGAATGCAATGTCGGGAAGGCGAGCGTCGGAGGCGCGAAAGGAGCGTGAATGCACAGCTGACAAGCCAATAAATTCAGCGGACGTCGGCCGATATCCGTCCAAAGTGTCAGGGTGTGATATCGCGAGGTACCCTGGCACAGCACCGCCATAAATTTACGCAAACGTCCGGCCATTGCCGAGGCGGAACCGCCGATTCGATGAAGCCCATCGCCTCCTAGCACTCGCCCCCTTAACGGCGCGAGGCTTATCGCCGCCTCGGCAATGGCCGTGTACTCTTCGCCAAATCTGCTCGCGACTCCACCGATCGCCCGATCCAATTCTCAATGATCCTCGCAGTGCCAGCAAAAATTACTGCCCGATGATCTGCTGCTCTCTCCCATCGCCGATGACTAATAGATTTCGCGGGACGGTCCATCCATCTCCCGGGGCTCGCTCGCCGAGGCATCGATCGGGGATCGAGCTGCCGATCGGCGACCCATTCATTAGCAAATGCCGGGCATTAATTATTGCACGCATACTTTTATAGGGGCCATTAAGGTTGCCTAATGCGTGAGTGAGTCCGGCTGATCTGTGCTGCGCGCGCATTTGGACGCTCGCGGGAATCCCCCGGCTGATCGATGGAGCCGCGCAAATGCGTGCATCCTCCGAGGTATCGATCGCTCCTCCTTCGCTAATTGAAAAGTCCTCGTTAACTGCAAATGGGAAGGGACAATTGTAAAGAAGCGGCGCGCTGCCTGGCGAATTATCCTGCGCTTTATATAGTCTTTCGCATAATAATAAGTTATTTCGAGCATATAAATTTCGAGGTATTTTTAGATTTAAGGGCTTTACGAGGACTTGACGTGGTGCTTATGGCTTAACGGGGCCAGATCTTGTGTGGTTTATTAGTAGTTAACATTTTATTTTCCATAAAGTCGACGTTGCTCTTAATTTTTTTCTCCCCCCCCCCGCCCCCTCCTTTTCTTCTCTCATCTCGAATAGAAAAATAATGATAAACACAGGCGCTCTTCAACTTGAAGCTCATACGCTTATTTAAGTGCTCGTATTTGATTTGGCTTAATTAATAGATGAAAAAGTTTTTCATACTACATACAAGCAAAGCTTAGTCACGCGTACACATTCCTATTCCTTATTTCTCTCTCTCTCTCTCTCTCTCTCTGGTTTTTTTCTCTTTGTTCTTTTGTTTTTGTTTGGCAAGCATTTTCGAGGCGTGTTATGGGCGAAACGAGTAAGCATAAACGATGAATCTTGGATCAATTATCAGGAGAATTGTTAAATATTAGTGAGAAGCATCTTTCATTGGGACACCAATCTTTTCACATACCATAAATTGTGATGCTTTACCACGCATAAAATCCTTGTTTAATCCATACGTTGTTTATATTCAACAGTTTTTATAGCCATTTAAAGCTCTGGCAATCTTTATTAAACGCCCTCGGATGAAAATTATAAGCACTTTACCACCCTCGAAGATGTTAAAAATGCTTGCACGTGCTTTTTCTTTCTTTTTTTTTGACCAAATCTTAGTTTCTCATGCTGCCCAACACTTATTATATCAAAATTCAGAAAATGATTACGCAAATTTATTCCAGTGCGTAGGGCATCTCGTTCATTCGCTTTCCCTCTCTCGCGCACGAACGGGTGATACCAGTCTCTGTCTTCCCCCCACCCCCTCCTCCTCCACCATCCTCCTCCTCCTCGTCCTCCTACTCCTCGTCCTCCTACTCCTCCTCGTCCGGCCCGCCACCGCCACCGCTCCCTCTCTACTCTGGACGAGACGTCAATTTTCATTAAAAATTATTCGCCGCTCGCGGTATTTTTCAAGATTTCTGCCCTCCCGTCGAATATAAAATTCGCGTATAAAATAAATTCCGGGGCGCCACGCTCGGCTCTCCAATTAGGCAAAGTAATTAAAGAATTACGTATCGGTGAGTTTATTCTCATCTTGGCTAGGCATTCCTACGGCCATGCGAATAGGAGATACTTTAACAAGTCGCGGGCGCGCGCTATGAATTCTCGCATTCGTAAAATCTTCCATTTACGGCACTCACGGCTCGTAATGTCATGGATATCTCCATGTTGGCTCTCGCAGACGGTCATCGACGCGCGGCATCTCGCTTCCTTTTTTTGTTCTTTGAACTCCGCTATTACGGCCCGAATAAACTGCTATCTTTTCATTAAAAATCTACACTTTATTGCAGTACTCAAATTGTTGTAAAATGACGATATTCAAATGACTTAAGCCTCCCCACCCCGTCCCGTCCCGCGTACCGCGAACCCCTTCGGTCGCCCTTGCGATTAGACATTGCTTATTGAGAGGAGCGACGTGCATTAATCACTGCCGCACACTGGAGCGTAAAGGAGAAAAATCAAAAAGTCGGGCGCATCGTGGACGACGGCTGGTGGGCGAGGGGATCGGGTGTACGTGTGCTTGTGACGAGGGATTGGGCGCGGACTGTGGGGGGAGTGGAGGTGGGGGTGGGGGCGAGCGAGGGCCAAGAGAAAAGCTGCTAAGAGAGGAGAAAATGAAAAGTATGATATTTTGAATTATGACATTGTCGTAAATAACTGACGATGGCAATATTTTGTCACCTTTATTGCCTTCAGCTTTTTGTTTGATCGTAAATTCGGTGGCGGTTCGGCATCGCTACGTGCAGGTACCGTAACCACTTGTTGGCCTCGGTACCGACTCTCCGTTGCACCAGAATCACAAGAGCCAACTCTCCCACTCTCTTCCACTCGCAAGAGATCCATCGCAAGAGCCACCGTCGCGCCAAATGTGCGTCCATCTCTCTTGGCTTCCGCTAGTCGCGACTCAAGCGAATAAATCCGTGTAAGGCTCTTTGCGCGAGGGAACATACCATACTTCATCGAACCCCGTTTACCTTAATGGAGGAGCGACTTAAGACGGGAGGCGATTAGGTATCCATCAATGATCAATTCGTGGGTTAAGGAGTGTCGATTAATGGGCTCGTGAGAGATTTGGATAATTGGACGACTTTTATACTCTTTGCAGAGGCCAACTCATTCCGTGAAACCCTTTTTCCTTAAATTCATTCATCCACGCGAGACTAGTGCGATTGGCTAATGAGGTTTGACTGAGATGAGACCAGTGAGATTGTCTGCATTGTGATAAAGTAAATCTAGTGCGCGAGAGCCCGAATCTTAAAGAGGGAATCGTTCGATCAATGCATTACGTAAAGCTAATTGTGTTGTAAAACACACGATTGAATTCGTCGGTGAGCTCGCTCGTTGTAAAACCTATACTGCGGGTCAATAAAGTAGTTGCATTTACAATGTAAGAGCGTATTGCAATCTAAGGGATTTCTGCAAGAAGGTCGTTTGTTTT
This sequence comes from Ceratosolen corneri, assembly GCA_030522565.1. NCBI lineage: Eukaryota > Metazoa > Arthropoda > Insecta > Hymenoptera > Agaonidae > Ceratosolen > Ceratosolen corneri. The sequence continues at coordinate 10,357 of JAPYYT010001406.1, read as the reverse complement.
GAGAAGAAGGCTGCATACAGCTCGAACAAATGCCTATTTGTGCAAAAATAATCTCTTGAAATGATCGGCTATATTGCGTAACACGATGATTTCCATGGGATCAAATAATAAGTTGTAAGCGCTTAATAAATACTTGGGCTAAAATTTGTCTATAATAATGCCAGCACGATCAATCAAGCGCACATTGTTCGCGCGAATTACAGTTGTGTAAAATAATTTTGAGACTCGCGTGGAACGTTGCGCGGTTTCCTATAATACTCGCGACGTTCGTTTGTGCATTCATGCGAAACAGCCAACGACGATTAAGAAGCTCGTTAGAAGGTATGGGAATGTCGAGTGTCGGCCAAGTATGCCGTATCGTTCGGACATCTTTCGACGTATGGGGCTATTATGATTGGTGACACGATAATCAAACAAGACAATAAAAGTCGAGTGCAAATTGCAATTAGTTGGTGAGTTGAGAAGCATGGAGGCGCGCACAAATAGGAGGTGTCGAGTGGCGCGAGCCAACATCACAGCTTGGCGAAGGCTTCGAGGCCGCGGAATTTGCCCTCTAGGTAATCGCGAGGCTAATCGGCCGATCGACCTTGAGAATGTGAGGCGCGGCAATAAAGCGCAACAGGCCGCCGGCCAGCACCTAGTGGAGAACGCCGGCGTAGCTCTCGTTTGGTCCGGGACAGTGGGGCGGAGGAGGAGGGACAGTGAGGCGGAAGTGCCCGGGCGCGCAAGTGCGCAAGTGTAATTCGGTGGCGCAGGCGCGGGGTGTGGTGGCGGCGATCCCCCGCGGGAGTATGGATCACCAGGTGGGAGTGGCGTGGGTGTGTCCGAGGTAGTTCCCCCTCGCGGGGGCGAGTATACACGGCGCATCGGCTGCCGCGCAAATAGCTCTCGTACACGACCCCCGCGTGCTTTCGACCCGAGGCGCTCGCCGCAGCCGCCGCCTCTCGTATCAAAATTATTGCCGCGCCGCGCCACTTTCCCCAGATAAATCAACGCCCGAGGAGCTCATTGCTTTTGCGCGCGGGCACACACTACTGTGCAATTGTTTTTTCCCAGCTCCTCTTCCGATCGGTATGCCTTTATTCTTTCTCTGCCACGGCTTCTTCGTTATTTATTAATTGATTTTACGGCTTGGGCCGCGCAGAGCAGCGGGTGCCGGCCCTCGTGAATTAAACGGATAGACGCGCACTCGGTTCCTCCTATCGGCCGGCAGGCTTTGCTTGTATTTTATCGTGGAAAAAAATCTCTCCTATTTTTTTCTTCTTGCCTGGTCGCTGTGGCCTGGCCAATGCGATTGGCGATGATTATATTGATAAGCGCACTTATTTTCTCTTCGTTTGGTTGTATTTGCGTAGGCGATGTATCATGAATTTGTCCATTAATCGACGATGCGCGATTAGCGTTTAGGTTTCATGGAATGGTATTATTAAGCGTCTTTGTCTACTCAAATGTGACAATCACGAGTACAGTGGTGATCATCGCTACGGCATTTATTACTCTTAACGACTCTATTTATGCTTTTCCTATTTCACGTGGTGTTATTATTACTATATTATATTATTATCATACCCCGTATTTTTATCCATCATATTCATGAAAATGTTTTTAATTTTTCTATGCTCAAAAGTTTTAGTAGCATAAGTGGATGCCGTTAATGAATACACTCAAATTTACCGCATTCTAACGCTATGTTTATGTATGTTTTAAAAATTTATACTATAATTTAGCTCTGCTTCTTATCATTCATAAAAAAAAAAAAAACATTTTATCTCGACACGTAAAAGAAAATCTATTCATTTCGTGTTATTTAACATTGAAACAATTATAAGACGGGTCCATCGCTATGATAAATATCTTTTTTTTTTTGTTTGTTTTTTTTTTTTGAAAACGAAAAGTTTCCAACTAAAAATTTAAAATAAATCAGTTTCAAAATTCATAGAATGGACGGGTTAAACCTAACAATTTGACCTAAACTTTCAAAAATGTGTTATGGCTAATAAACATCAAGTCATAATTTTAAATAGGAAGAAAAACAAGGCTTTAGTGTATAACAAGGTAAGTAGACCATAGAGGCATAAAAGCAATATGCTTTTATCTCGTCTCTCTCTCTCTCTCTCTTACGGAAGGTCCAAATTTTTTCAAAGCCTTTCCGTCTTCATTTCAAAATTTGTTCGACTGAATGAATAAGTCACAAGTATATATACACAAAGTACTTTTTTTTTTTTTTAGCCAATATCCTCTTCCGACACATTTCCTTCAAGAGTTATAAGTTATTGGGGAAAGCATTTTCGTTCCTTCCACCATGTGCCTTACACATGATACTTGCCTATGTGTTACAGTGAAACAATTTTTCACGAAAGACGTAAGTGACGTTGCGGACGTTAAAACTACACGTGTTGGCTTTTGGAACATTGAATATACAAATTATGGCGGAAATTGGGAAATGCGCCTCGATTGGAAATATAGTTTAAGTTTTTCATACAGTTAGGCAGTCTGAAAAAATGAGCATTTGTCGTTCGAGGCTATCGATAATGAAATCAAGTCAAGTTTTATAAAGATTATGTATAATTCGTTAATTTACTATTCTCCTATTAAATTAAACTCCTCCACAATGTGTTTATATAAATTATATAATAGTAATTGCCTTAACTTTTGCAATGAAAACTTGTTATATACATATATATATATAAATATATGTCGTATTCATAATCATAAGAATGATTTCTTCAAGGCGTATATAATTTCGTCAAATAGATTTGATTAACTTAATATTGCTCTATTGCAGGAAATACTTAAATTTTATAATTTACAAATATTACCTTTATTGGTCCTACATTTAAAACAAACGCAATTTCCTTGCAATTTCGCTCCAAACAATACGAATAATTCAAATTCTTCCGTGTTTACGATAAAGCAAATGTCCTCGTTCACCCGCGCTTTAACCACCAAGTGAATTGAAAATTGGGTCAACCATCGATCCTCAATCATAAATAAGTGTGACTAAATTTATAGGGGAGTTGTCCATTCAATTCTTCATCGACACTAACATGCTTTAATGCAATAGAATGTAATCAGAATATACATTCAGGTTGCCCATAAAAATGTCAGGACTTGCGAGGCGAACGATGTTATCAGTGAAAGTTGCGCTTGACTGTGCCCTTCGGCCAGTGAAATTCAGTTAAGCGAGTGAAATTAGAAAGGCGAGGGAAAGAAAAAATGGAGGAAAAAATTGGAAAAGCTAAGCGAGAGAAATTTCCAGCTGAATACCCGGGCAGAGGAGATTAAAGTAACCGTTGCCACCCACTGATCGCATCTCCATGATATTTGCAGAGAATGCAAGAAGTTAAACCTCTCCAATAATGTTGTCAATAGGTTGAAGCTCCGCGTTAGAGGTTTTGCGGCTCGCATGCGCAGTTGGTCGCAAGCTCGCGTTCGTCCGGCCGCTTTCTACTGCTCGTCGGACAATTAGTGTAACCTAAGTAATGTCGGAGAGAGTAGAGTAGAGCAGAGATACGAGTGCGCACCCCAAGTCCGAGTGGCAAAATGGACCGAGAAGGGGACTTGAGAAATGTCTCCGGGTTGCAGTTGGACGCGCTGCTTATAATGGACGAAAAAGCGTAGCGAATCTCGGTGTCGACCTAAACGAATTCGTCAAAAGCTGCAGGGGGCCCTACGGCCCCCTTTTCACTCCCAAGGTCTTGCACGTCCGTCCACGCTGTCGCGCTAAGTATGCACAGCAGCTCTTCGCTAACTCTCTCTCTCTCTCACTCTCTCACTCTCTCTCTCGCTCTCTCTTTTTAAAAAGCAGTGGTTCTATTCCGTGACTACTCGAAACATATGTAAGGTAAGAGTAAAAATTTATTCGCCACGTGTCAATACAATCCTTAATGCACATCTACTTTATTCTCAACGCATAAGACATTCCATTATTCCTTAACAAATTCATGCAAATTATTAGCGGCTAGAGTACTTTTCCAATTCTTGGACATTACGCTTTTATATACAAAATTCGACGGAACGCGCTAATCCAACTTTACAATAAAACTCGAGATGCAATGTTTATAAGTAACAACATTGACCAAATTCAAACAATATCAATCAAATCATGTTTTTAAATTTTATTAGTCAAACACTATGTACGACAGATAAGAAAGCCTTTTTTGACTTAAAGTGAATGGAATCTTTGAATCGTATCAAATAGTATTAAGAAAACAAGTATCAAAGTAATAATATAATATACTTAAAAATATGTGAGTATCGGTAAAACTAAACTTTCAAGGCACACATTCATTTCAAATGTTTCATCGATTTATATTTTGTATTTTAACACCAACTATTTCCTTTACCTTTTAATTACTTTATTCTACGTTATTTATTCTACATTACGTTAAGAAAATAGTAGAAACCATACAATTTGTATATTTAAATAATTAATACGTCATCATAAATAATGATTCAATAACTCTATATAACTTTAATTATCATCTAATAACAAAACAACTAACATTTCAACTATGTATGACAAGGATACTAATAAACTAGGAAAACCAAAATTTTTAATTTTACTTTATAATTTTTCAATTGTTGGTCGCAAACTCATCAGTACTATGTCATAATTTTGTTTAATGAAACTTTAGGAAACATTAAAATTAATATTCAATTAACTAATAATAGTCAAGACTTAAAGGATTAATAATTTTATATAGTGTTTAGTGATCCTATACTTTTAAAAAGTATTAAATTAGAACTATTAAAGGTATTAAAAAAATTAAAATGGTGAATCACCAACCCTGATAAGCCACTTTATCATAAAAAAAAGTTTCTGATGTGTACTTTATCTTTATTGATCAAAAAAAAATTGGTAAACATAATTATCCCATATAACGTTCATATTTTGCTGTTCATTTAGACTTAAATAAACTTTTCCAATTATATGCATTTATTTTTAAAACTTTTTCAAATAAAACTACGTAGCTTTAAACACCTTTAATACTCTCTAATAATTATAATAAATTTTTGTTAATAAATGTCATATATGGCTTCCAAATCTTCCAAAATTTAATTCTTAAAGCTTCTCTTTAAAGCCTATTAAATATTAAGAAATAATATAAGTTTTCAGGTACATTCGTAAACCGTAGAGAATTCTGTGTTTCTGAAAATTCTTTTGTAAATATATAGGAAGTGAAGTCATCTATTTGTATCTTTTAATCAGTTGTAAAAATCATGTTATTTAAAATATTTTCCTCTAGTTTGGCGACTTTTAAACGATAAATTTACAGTGAGGTTGATCAGACATGAGAGAGAGAGAGAGAGAGAGAGTAGAGAATGATATCGAGGGGATGTTTTTATAAAGTAGTGGGAAATGGGATTTACATCGGCAAATTATAATTATATGTAAGTTATAAAAACTTTTTCGAGTGTTATATTCCGCGTAAATAACTCTTTCTTTAGATTAAACCAATTATTAAGAGGATGTTGTATGGACTAGACTTCTTTAAATAATAAACATAATATAGATATGTTGAAAATTGAAGTAGCGCTTAAACATAAAATCGCTTAAAAGTGTCGGGATTCTGATCTAGTGGTTGACGGGGATGCTTAAAAATGTTTTTAAGAAATTACCGCAGTGGGTAAGAAGGCAAAGCAGACCAAAATACGATCCGGAGAAGCCCGGGGCATCCCTTTAACTCGTGGCCTGGCTGAGCTTGAAAGTGCGGTTAACCTTGGGAACGAGACTACCCGAGTTCCGCGTGCTTTTAAGCGACCTCAAATGGTAAACAAATGCCTGCGTGGGTTCCATCTCGACGAGTGCATCAAAAATACGTCGCAGCATGCGCACGTGTGTGTGTGCGTGCGAGGGAAAGAGTGCACTAGAGAGAGAGAGAGGGAGAGAGAGCTTTGCAGTTGGGAGTGATCGATTCTGCTATCCTATTTTTCTCTATTATTCTTTTACTTACGGGCTCCTTGCAGCTTGCCGTCAGTATTTTGTTGCCCTTTTTCCACTAGGAAGCCAACTTTCCCAATAAGTCGCATAATGGGATACCCTTGCCGTCGACGATAATATCGCAGCGCCGATCGATCGCGGCTAAGCGGCGTCGACATTTCTCCCCTGACAGCTCGCTTTGTATTCCCAACTATTATTTCCTATGCCTAAGCTCCTTTCTTATAGTATTTCTTAGCTTATATTTTATTATACTTTTTGTTTCTTCCGACTTGAAGATAGTTTAAGCTATAAATATTAATTTCATCATTATGATCCTGAATAATGTGGTTTTTGGAGAGACAATTAAGGATGCACATCTGGATGCGTAACGCTTCCCAACGAAACTTTCTCTTTATTTTCACAGACGAATGTTATTATATTTAGTGCTTGATCAATTTAAAGTTATACTAATACCTTGGCAAACTCAAATAGAAGAGGTAAAGGCACAATATCTATATATATACATTCAAATTATCAGTTATAAACTGTTGTGAATTTTGAACAATAAAAAATACTTTAATTGAATTTTTCTGTTCTCTGTACTAAACAATTTCTTTCATCTTCGAATATTAATTTTACTTCACGAAGAAGTAATGAAAGCTTATGTGAAACATCGTCCAAACAGTTGAAGCATAAATTTCTCAAGTCAATGCTAATTTTCATTATTTTTTTATGTTTATCGTCGTGTAATTAATACTTAATTGTTATTAAAATATTTTCATGTAAATTTATTTATTCAAAGAAGTACTAGTGCGACTTTTATATTTAAGATTAAAATACCGAAAAACAAACTGCTTTACACAATAAAATTTTTATAGTAAATGTAATATCTCACATTCAATATAACGCGATTACTTTATAATAAAAATAACATACCGAGAAAGATAATTAATAAAGAATGTTTGAAAATACTATCTATTACATGAAAAATTTGTTTATTATATTACACATATTCTTATTTATTAATTACTCGCGATGCAAATATTTGATTTCAATTGTTCGTATTGCGATAAAGAAGAAAATATTACTTAAATACTTTTAATGCCGTAAAAAGATGGTAGTCTAGAGAAAGCAACAATTAGCTAAATAAAAACGGATTTTCAGCAAGATTGAATGATAAAATAAATTTACGAATAAGTCGTTATCGTAAATTGCGCAATTATACGCAGTTATACGAAAAATCATCTCCAAGGCCACACATTCTTCTATAAAAACCCTTGGATGCGTGTATTATGAAGCGCTAAATTCCATTATAAAATTTGCAATATGATTAATTGTTTGATTAATATTAGAGCTCTAATTGTCCTGGGGAAAGAAATGTAGCTTACTAAACAGTACAATTCATTGAAATAAGTTTATTCGGTTATTCTACTTTTGAATGTGCATTTTGTGTATTATCAAGAATGCACTAAACTTCACTAGATTTAAGACATTTTTTTGTTCGTTAAAATTTGTACGACCAAGTGTTATAAATATTATAAAATGATTCAAGAACTCTATAAAAAGTTTTATTGTATACAAAATTTATTATTTATTACATTCGAATTTCATGAGTAATTTAAAGGCTTTATTTTACACATAAATTCCTACCAAATGAGTTTGTCAATTTAAATTAATATCAAGAATCCCTAGTTATGGTCACTTTAAAGCATAACATTTAATAAGTAATAACGTTAACTTAAAAATACGATACAAAGAGTATACTTTATAATAATGAATGTAATATACAATTTAAATGTAATAAACCGAGAAATTTTTCTCGTATCCAAATATTTGTACATTTACACTCAAGTGCGTTATCAAACGAGGTTTACTCACTAATTTCTCTTTCTAAGGAATTTTCTGCTTTTTAAAATAAATTTGTATTCAATAAAGGCATACGCAGTTGTTAAAAATTACACTTAAAATAATGTCTCACAATAATAACCACGAGCATGTTTAATTGCATTACCATTACACACGTTTTAATACGTGTCTGGAATTTGTATGGAATCAACATTCAAAGTCAACTTCGAACTTTACTCACAGGTATGTACGATTATCGATTAATTTATCATAACATACGTTATGGCGACCAATTTCAATTTGATCTCAAGATTTTGTAAACATTATTCACAAACATTATTCATAAACGATTGTTTGTTAACCATCCATTTATACAAAACCGCTCCAAGTTCAACTTTATTTGGATTGTTGTTAAGTTGGCATTTGATTGTACTGCATGTAATACATATTATAAAAATAGAAGTCCCCAATAACAACGAGATTTTTATTGCATAATTATGCTAATGCCAGCAGCAATGATGGTTTCGGGCATCTTTTGATGTTTAATATAAAAATAATTATACGTGACTTTCGTCAGTTATACGTATTTTCATTACTAAATGCTGATTATTATAGAATTTCATGTTCACTTGGACTTTATTCAATTTATTCGAGTCTTTATTAAAGGCGATTCTGTTCTTTCTGCAGAACATATATTCAAACGATGTGTTTAAACATTTTTCAAATAAATATAAATTAAAATACATTTAAAAAAAAATATAAATTGGTCTTCTTTTTTATGCTTATTATTGCATTATTTAATTCTTTTAATATTAGAGCCCAATTTTAATAAATTTTCACGTAAATATAATGTAATAACATCGAGTGGATAATTATTATATTTCACCTATTGCTATCAATAAAATTAACTTCGTATTATATTTAATCATTAATTTTTATTTAGAATAATTTTAATTTAGACCTCCCTTTCCACTATCTGTTTCTCTACCTTTCCAATGAGGGGAGAATTCACACATAGCAATTTCATTCCACAATAGATTTATTAAAATGTTTTCAAATTACAAATATCGAGGATAGCGCTTTTTCTCGTGTCATATTCGAATTTTTACTTAAGCGTTAAATTATTAAATTATTACAATTATGCATTACAAAATTGCCTGAATTACAGTAAAATTGCCGTAAATATGATGAAAAAAAAATAAGGAAATAATTGTTACTTTTACTAGAATCTTCAAACTAGCATAAATAAAAAATAGGCACACCTTATAAATAATACCGAACGGTGTAACAATAGAATTGTTGACAGTCTTAAGATATATAACGCACATATTAAATTTTATGGAACTTGTAACAATGAAAACCTAGATCTCGTCTTTTTAATAATCTACGACCTGATAATATTATAGCATTTATAGACATAATAAATGATAAGAAATTTAAATAAAAAATTTAAATAAAAAATTAAATAAAACAATAATTTGATAAGATGAGTTTAGTAAAAAAAAATTTGATAAAAAATAAAAAATAATAAAGAATGCAGTTTCTTTATTTAATAAAAAAATTTAATAAAAAAAATGTAATTGAAAATCGAATTTATTAGAAAATAACATTTAAGTAAAAATTGAATGAAAAAAAAAATTCATCCATATCGGTATGATATTTAGAGTTCGACTGGACATTGTTTAGCCAACATATGAAAATTCAACGGGATTCCAAATCTTAAACAATGGAATTATTCAAGAAATAATAGTTGAAAGTATTTCGAGGACTTGTATCGCCAATTAGAGATTTGGTCTTCAATTGCTCAACCAGTGCCCGTATATATGAATACTTTACGTTTATTTAAGAGAGATTATAGATCAAAATACAGTCTTATTATTTGAGAAGGAGGATAATTCAAGCTTTGCGACTAAAGTATTAATTGAATTGGCATAGGTGAGGTGTAAGTGAAATATATAAATCTTTTGGCAATGCGATAAGAAACAGCGATTCCATTCCCCAAGTATTCGTGCCATTATAGTCACCAAATTCCCGATTAAACGATCAATATTCTTATTTAATCGAGGGCATTGTCAATAAAGTAAGTCAATTTGAAAAGTACAGTTATTTATTATTTATATTAATTAGGGCAATACACTTAAAGTGGCTTTACGATGCTTCCCTTGAAAATTCTCCCAAATGCTGACGTGTGGTATTATTCTGTCAAGATCGTATCAGTAGTTCAAGTGTATGAAGATCTGTCTGAAAGCATAAATGTAGTGCATGACAATTTTCTTTTATCAACATCGACTAACCAATGAATACATAGTCCACTGTAAGCACACAGCCCAACTTACCTAAACCCCGCACATTGTGTGTTAATAACACACTTATTATCGCGGATCGGAGGCTCCGCCAGTTGGATGGAGGTCTCGAGCAAGGGATTTTCTCCGTTTCAGCACACAGTAATATTTCACTAACGAACGAATCGTGTACGAATGGCTAGGCGCGAGCCACTATAGGAAGAGAAATGGATGGCCGAGGGCAACAGCTGTACGTGGAGCAGCCGACGAGCCTCTCATTTTTCTACCCTTAGGCCTTTTTTTTTTT
>JAPYYT010001405.1:0-42036 GCA_030522565.1 Ceratosolen corneri | reverse complement strand
GTGGTGGTGGTGGTGGTGGTGGTGGTGGTGGAGGCGGTGGCGGAGGAGGAGGAGGAGGCGGAGATAAATAATAAATTGGTGGTGGAGGTGGTGGGCCATATACCACTGGTGGTGTTGGTGGTAAACGTGGTACAGGTGGTTGTGAAACGCACACCTGAGTTAGTAGTGGAGATATTGGTGCAGGTGGTGGTGAGGGCGGTGGAGTAGGCGATGGTTGAGTTATATATACTGAAGTAGGCGATGGAGGTGGTGGTAGTGTTTGAGGTTGTATATATACAGGTGGTGCAGCTGGGGGCGGTGGTGGTAGCGGAGTTGGTGGAGGCGGTGAAGGTATATATACTGGCGGTGATGGTGATGGCGACGAGGGCGGCGTAGATGGCAATATACACAATTGAGTTGACTGTAGTGGAGGTGATGGTGGTGTATATACCGGTGATGGATTCACATAGCTATAATTCATATAATTTATATTTTAAATCGTTTTATTAGTAAAAGTAGATGTTTTAGAAAATTCAAAGATCTTGTACTGAATATTTTTAGTTTTATTTATGAATTCATAATTATATAAAGTAATTCATAAATATGTGTATGTATACGTGTATGTGCATACATAAAATATATTTTAAGTCTACAATTAATAAGTACTATTTTTTTATAATTTATATAATTGTTCTGATACATTTAACTGACTAAGTATATTATTAAATTATCATAAAATGGATAAATTGTTAATGTATTGTTTAATAAACATTAAATTGAATCATATGTGATGCATATATATTACATTTATCGTATTGATAATAAAAATTTAATAATTGTAATTGGAGTAAATATTTTTATTTAATCGGCATATTCGTATTGTACCATAAGTCTTAAAAATTTAATGAATAAGCTCTAATTTCTTACATTTGATTAGGAGCCGGTCCATAAACAGGGCTTGGAGCTGAATATACTGTGATGCTACTTAGCTGATCTTCACAATCATCTTCAAATGATGGGCCACTATAGCTTTCGGGCGGTAGTTGAGGGGACGGTCTGTACACTGGCACAAATCGTGGCTTTGGTGAAGGAATCTAATTAAATTTACAATATATTTATACATTTTTAACCTTACGAGGGTTTAATTAAAAAATATGTATTTTAGAAGAATTATAAAAAGTTACATTTTTATGCAAATTTGTAATTATACATCAATTAATTAATTAAAATTAGAACTTTTTCAGTAATGCTTATTTTACAAATTGTAATATTATTATTTATTTATTTTAATAATATTATTTTAGTTATATTTGCAAATATGTTGGTATGATTAAATTTGAAATCTATTAAATTTATGTTTATGTTTACAATTGTAAACATGTTATAAATTTATAAGCTTCAAAATCAAATGAATGATAATATATATCATATACATACAATTATTTTCATCCTAAACGTACCTCAATTTTATAGGGAATTTCGATCTCATCATCACATGTGGGTAGATGATAAGCACGGCATCCCCGATTTGAAACAATAAAGGCTAATGCCAAAGCAAGGCACATACCTCGCAATGCAAGCGACATCCTTAAGCCGATGTCGCGACTGCTCGTATTCATTTGATGCACTCTACGTTTTTATATACTCCTTTTTCCCTTTCTTTTTTGATAATGCTTTAAGCCGATTGCAATCACCAGGACAATATCTCACTACAGTCACGATGCGACCCTGGCATAAAACCGCAAGCGTTTAGCACTCAGCCAAATTAACGCATTTCCTGTTTAACATTTTTTGTATTTCTTGCATGTGTCGTGTGATACTTGTTTAGGACAATTCTGGCATGTTTTCCTTGTTGATTTCGTTGGATCTACGGATAATAACTTATTTTCTTTCATTTTATATGAAAGGCATTTTCATATTGAACTATATTCAACACATTTTGTTTCTGTATATATATTTATTCATATTAAATCCTATATAGGAATTCATTAATATTTAAAAAATTAACAGGAAAATAAATATTTAATCTATAAATCTTTTAATTATTAAATTTTCTGTTGAATTATAAATATGATGTTTTGATATTTACAAGTTCTGCATAAATCTTGTTTTATATGAGCAATTTTAGAAGTACTATATAAATTAAAAATATATATTTGATTTCGAGATAGTAATTATACAAATAAAATTACAAAATATATTATATATTCCAATATTTAATTATAATAATTTTAGTCAACAAATAATTGAATTACAGCTTATATACTTGACTCACATAAATATGAGTATATAGGTTTGATTAAACAGTGTTTATGTTAATTTCTAAATATAAATTGTATAAATTCATATGTACATGTGAACACAATTCTATGTATCTGATTTTACGGTTTTATTTTATTATATATTTTATATATCTACATTTAATATTATATCCTATGAATTTTTCAAGTTCTTTAGTAATTATGATATTTAATCTTATCAAAAATTATTGTAAAGTAATCAAAGATATATATTGTTGCATTAGACATATTTAAATAATAGAATTTAATACAGTAAATTATAGAAAATCATAAATTATCCTTTTTATTCGACAAGTAATTATATTTTCATAAAATATTAGTTTACTAAAATCTTTATTACAAAATAAAAATTTAAATATATTTTAAAACACAATCAGTTTTTTCAATACAATAGTCTAATATTTTCAATATATGAAAATTATCTAATTATATATATATATATATAATTTAAAATATTAAACTAGATACATGGTTAATTAAAAATATATCGGGAATAAATATTGTTAAGTTGACATAACTTCATTTTTTACGTATATTCATATTGGTTTAAATATATACTAAATGCATACTATATGAAATTTGGTATTTATTTAAAGTACATTTCAGTTCATTTATTAATTTGAATATTAAGAGATCAATAGTCTTAATTTTATAATTTATTAAATTGCGTACATATCACTTGAATTTAAATTCTTCAAACTTTACATACATGTTGATTTGTATACTTTTCTTGTTTTAACTATTATAATGAACATGTTCTTAATAATAATTAATTAACGTTTGTTTAAAATAATGTTAGTAAACGCCAATTTTGAAAGTCATAACAGTCACTGTATGTAGGTAATCGTTCGTAACATCAGCATTTCCGTTTGTGTTAATTTGGCATTTTTATGCACAAATAAGACATCGTGTATGCAATTGTATACATTTAAATATTATTTGAATTCTACGTAGGATAATGTTACTTTTTTAATGTTGGTTTTTACAATACAAGCGTGTTTTTCAAAATTCAAAAATCTGCGTAATCTATCAGTAGTTAATTTCCATTATATTTGTTTATTCAAATTTTCTGCGAGAAACAACAAGATTGAATTAAATTAAAAATATGTATGTAATCGGTAAACTTTATTTTGGATAGATTATATACAGTATATTAAAACTTTAGATTTTATTAGATACAGTTAGATACTAATTAGATACAGTATATTAAAACTTTTATATTCAAAGTTGAAGATTAAATGCATAATATCAAGTTACATTATATTAATATAACATTTCTAATTATTAATTTTATATTAAATAAACATATGCTAAAAAAGAACAAACTTGAATTTTTATTGTGTACGTAGTATTAGATCTGCATTTTCATATAGAAAAAACCTCTACTAACTTTTAAAAAGGCAGATTATTTGAATGATAAAATCAAATGATAAACGATATTAATATTAATGAAAATAATTACAATATGAATTATATGAATTACGATGTGAATTATTCATAAAATAAGCTGATCGAAGATAGTTTAAATATCAGAAAATTCAATAAAAGTTGAATGCACGCTTATAGGTAATATATACTTACGGACACTTTTTTGATTTTGACAAAATAATGAAATATATATATAATTTTAATTTTAGATTTTAAGATTACTAATTTCCAGTACAGTAAAATTTATATTTATTTATATAAAATTATAGTTATTAAATATTAAAGTTTTGTACGAAATATAATAAAAATAATCATTATTTGTTTATAATGATATTTATATTTATGCAATTATATTTACGATACTTATTTAATGATATTAATATTTAATAGATTTTCTATATTAAAATATACAAGAATCATACTAATTTAATTTTCTTAATTTTAATAAATTAATTATATATTTGCGTGTATGTGTGTGTATAGATACACTCACGAGTATGTAAATTAATATCTAAAAGAATGTGTAATAATATATATAACATATATATATATATATATATATAATATAATATAATTTAATTTATCAAACTGTACGTGTATGTAAATTAGCATATAAAAGAATATGTAATAATATATATAATACAATTTAATTTTTCAAATTGAATATAAATATAATGTCGTATATAAATATAAATATAATATAAATATAATTTATTTCGAATAAATTATTCGAAAATATTATAAACTGGAAAATAGATAGTTAAATAATGAATATTAATTTCATAATAAAATCATAAATATATTTTCATTGAGATTCTAAAATAGATTTAATTACAAATATCATATGCGAACATTTATTAGTATAGTGGATGTATTAATGTATTAATAAACATATCTTCTATAGCAATAGACAGAAGAATAAGCCAAAGAGAAAAATGAAGCGAAGAAGGATTGGAAATAGGAACAAAGTTAATATAGTTACGGCTTATGCGCAGCCAGTTATGTTAAAGTAATTTCGTTATGATGGTAGATTTCTTTACTTATAGAAAAGTTTGTATAATAATGAATATATGAAAATTTTTATACCATATGGTTCTTTTTCATGATCATTTAAATTTTTTATTTGTATTTTGTTTAGTATGCATGCAAACGGTTTTACGACGCGCTGACAAGTAAGCTTTAAAGGTCAAAATAGTAAGAGCTTATAAATCGTAATTACATAACAATGATGACAAAACAAGTTTGCTTTTAAAACTTTTGAAAGTATGCCGTAAATCTTTGATTGTTTTAGCATTTCTTAATATTTAACAAAATGCTATAATATAGTATTAAACAAAATATATTCACATGAATGATTTTATTATTATTATTATTTTATTTTATTAATATTTATTATTATTTTATTTTAATATTATTTTTTTATTTAATATTATTTTTTTATTTTTATTTTATTATTATTTTTATTATTATTTTTATTATTATTTTATTATTATTTTAAATTTTATTTCATACAAATTATAATTTATATATTATATAAAATTCTAAGAGTTTTATAACATAATATTAATTTAATTATTGATGAAATAACAAATTTTTAGAGAATAAATTTTTAAAGAAAGAAAATGGTTTATATTAATATTTTTATATACAATATAGAATACATTAATAATTTTAATAATAATGTAATTATTAAAATAATTATATAATTGTGTTTTTTATTATATAAAAATATAATAAAAAGTATTTGCATTATTATAAATATATTGTTAAAAAAGATCGTTGATTTATCACTCAAGATTTTGACAGATAATTTACAAAATTCTAAACATATACACTCAAGAAAAAACATTTATTTTAAAATTATGTTTAAATTAATACATAATATTAATTTATGAGCTAATATTGTTAATTAATCATAAAATTTAGCAATATAAATTTCTAGCTTGAGTACTATTGTAAGTATTTGTATGTATTTGTATGACAATGATTTTATTTTTATTAAAAACGTATTAATATTATAATTCTTTAGTTTGTATATTAAATTATATCATATAATATATTAAATTATAATTTAATGATAAAATAATATATTCTAATAATAGTAATATAATATATATTATAATAACTTATACTTTTAATCAATAAAATTTGAAAATGAATTTAAAAGCTATAAAAGTATCTTGTATAAAAATAGCTGTTTCGAAAATATTTATACTTTTTAATTTTTCAATAAAAAGTACGCCAAATAAAACTTGTATTATCCATTCTTAAAATATAAATAATCATTTTTATTTAAACAATAAGCAATTTTATTTATAAATAATTAATCAAATATTGTTTGAAATATATAATATAATGTTAAATTTCTATATTAAGATCCATATATGGTGAATACTGCAATTTAATTCAATTTATAAGTATAAAAGGTTATAAATTAAAATTTTTCAATCAAGAAATACTATTATTACTTGATTGTATTTTTCTATACCAAATAAAGTAAATACTATTACAGGAAGTAACGTCGAATTCTTTGTTTAATCATAGTATTATTAGTTTTACAGTCTTTAATTCTTAAAGTTAGGTGGAATTATTATTTTTATTTAAATATTTTCAATTATAAAATATATTTATTTAAATGAAATTTTGTTCATGTCAAAAAACTATATTGAAATACGTGTTTTAATTTCAAATAGGTTTTATTAATTGTATTTTAATTATTTAATTTTAAAAAATTAATTTAAATACATATTTTTTATGAATACTATTTTTCATCAAATTTTAGAAAATGAATATACAATATTTTATATTTATATTATGATTTGATATATGTTAAAATACCACAAAAATATTAAAATTTCTATAATTATATTTTTAATTTGTTATGTTAAGAATAATTAAAATATAAAATAAAGTTATTTGTATATTAAAATTTTTAAAAGAATCACCAATTAAATTTTCTAAGAATTTATATGAAAATTAGGTATTTAGTTTATAAGATTACAATATACATTGTTTGTCTTCATTTTAATATACAGTCACAGCATTTTCAAATATATGCGAAAAATGTAAATATATTAAATTTCGATTGGTAAGATAAAAAACTAACAGTATAAAAAAAATCATAAAAATATGTCATATAATTAAAAATTTTATAACTTGTTAATAAATGAGATCTAAAATATATTTTTTAAATTCTATAAAATTTTATTTTAAATAAAATTTAAAAATTGTAGAACCTATTAATAAACAATTTCTGATTATAAAAAAGGTAACACATTTTTCTCAAATCATTTTTATTATCTTCATAATAAAATTATTTGATAAATATATTTTTTTATAAAATGTTTACTTTTTTTTTAAATTATATGAATGACCGTTATTGTAAAAAATACGACTAAAAGGGATTTTTCTTTTTAAGGGTTTTGAAATATGCAAATTTGTTTAGTTTAAAAACAAATTTTTGTAATTCTATTTTTTTATAATGAAATAATTATAATAATTATAATAATTATAACTCTCATAACTTATTAATATATAGATAGTAAATTAATAGGTTTTATAATAATTTTTATGTATTAACGAAATTGGTATTACTTGTGATTACATAATGATTTTTAATTTAACTAATTGCATACATTAAATTATCTATTAAAATGTTTTACATGATGTCTCATTTTTATATTTGGGAAGTATTCAATAAATTAATTTATTCCGTTGAACTCCTTACTTTCGTAGTCATAATAATTGTTATAATTTTTGTAGTCGATGTATTCGCCGTACTTGTCATACTCGATAGCTTGGCATGTGTCTCGATCGATTACATAACTTCTTTTTACTTTAGGGCATTTACATTTACTATTTATAGTTGGCGTTGAATTATTTTTGTGGCAAATAAACTATCTGTGATTCCGAATCTGTAGTTATATTTAGGACTCTTGCAGTGCCATTCTTCCATAAGGGAATTGATATATAACTAAGAAGGCTGCAATTGAATAGAAGTACATTATAAAATATAGAAGTAATTATAAAATATTTTTCTCATTGATAATGCGTATCTAGAAATACTATACTTATAAAAAAAATTTAATTATAATAAATTATACTTATAAAAAAACTATTCGATTATCAAACACAGATAAATATCACTAATAAAATAACGATCTTGTTTAAAAAATTTTTATTTAATATATTGTACTATTAGGAAATTTACAATTGTATAATAATATATAATCTGACTCATCCCATTTTCTTTCTAATGTGATTCACGCAAGTAGATATTTATGCAAAATTGTCGAAAATCCGTTAAAAATTTCATGTTCATTTACGAATATGAAGCTTGAAGGTATGGAATTTAATTACTGTAATAAAGCACGTTATATTTTGGTATGGTGTTAATGATCGAAATATCATATACAAAAATTTCCAGCTTTAAATAGAATTTTTGAAAGTAAACGGATTATTATATAAAACAGAAAAATAAGATATTATAAGATTATAAAATTATAAGAAAAAACTTATGGATAATAAAGTCAAAGAACATACAATAGAGTATAAAGTTATTAGTGAAACAAAATAAAAATAAAAGTGTTATCAAAAGAGAGAAATTAATTCATTAAGAAATCAGATAAAATAATCAGTTCTTTAGGGTACATAAATAAAAATGAGTTTATAAATATAATTGTCAACTAAAAAAATGGCTTATAAATTTTCAACGGTTAATTATAAATATTATTTCTTATATAGTAAATCTAGCATTAGTATAATATTATTATTAATATTATTATTTTTTTTAATTATTAATATTATTATTTGTATTACCTAAAATGACTCTTTTTTCTTAGTTCAATCCTATAAATTATCAACTAATAAGACATATTATAAAAATATAATAAGCACTTGTATTTTTAAATTTATTTATTTTGGAAGCTTATATATAATTTTGTATACAAACATCTTTACAAAATTTTAAAATATTTATTATTTTCATTATTAAATGATATAATTTTAGAAAATATAAAATAAAAACTTCATCATTTTAAATAAAAAATGATTCAAATGTATTAGAATAAATTGTTAATAAATTGTAATTAAATATAATAAATTATATTTAAAAATTACTTTTAGTTAAATAAAATTTGAACATAATTTTGTTAGTTATGGTATTATTAAATTTATATTTAATTCAAGTATTAAATTAAGGCAATATATATAAACTAAATTAAAATAATTAGTCCTGTAATTATAATACGTTTGTATGATTTTTAACATGTAACATTAAATTTCTATGAATTATATTAAATATTTAAATTTCAAATTTATCATCATAAAAAACCGTTTTCTAAATATACAATTTCTAAATATACATAATAAAAAACCATTTTCTAAATATACAAAACTAGTAATAATAATTAATTAAATTAATAAAAAAAAGTTGTTTTACTTATGATATGTATTTATCAATTTTATTTGTGCTCACTTTAGGTCCATTAGATTTCCCAAAGTAATAAATGGATTAAATTCAATAACTGGTTTCTTGACATTAAAAAGCTTTTCCTCGGCAATTTTTGAGATATCTTCACTAATTTGGCCATTTGATGGATACTGACGATGTCCAAAGGCTAAACGATCCTCGGATACATATTTTTTAATAAGTGAATTTCGAAATAAATTTTTGTAGGTAAAAAAGATAGATAACGGATTAGCAGATATTATCGATTGGTCTTCGTGATTCTGCTTTTGATTAATAATTGCCGAATCTACGTAAAAAACTTAATTGAATATAAGATTTGCTAAAATTCTAAAGATTACTAATTTGCAATTAATAAAAATGAAATATTTTTTACAACATTTAATTACCGAATAACATAGATTTAAAAAATCGTTTAATTAATTTAAGACAGAAAATTCAAAAAACAATTTATTAATAAAACAGTAAATATTTATCCATTTAATTTTCAATCAATTACAGTAAAAACAACTTTAAATATAGTTATCAGAGATATATTTCATACTAAAATCTTTGGACTTTAAACAATTTAGCTATATTATATTTCAATTTTACAAAAAATTATAACAATTATTCATTAATTAAAATATTTTTCTTAACAGTAATACTTTAATAATTATTATAAATTATCGGATAATATTATTTGAAACATTCAAAAAGAAAATAAGATTTAAATTAAATTTTTCATTTCTCATACATTATGATTATCAACATTTATTTTATAAAAATTAAAGATAAATAAAAATGTATAAACATCACCTGTCATTTTTAACTATTTTAACACTGTAAATATCATAAATATCTAAAACGAATTGTTAGTTAGAATATTTTATATTTAATAAATTTAAAAAAGATATATATAGAAGTAAATTAAATATCTATTATGATTAAGTATTTAAATATGTTTTAAATAACATGCATTAGTGTAAAAATTTATCGTTTAGGAACCACCCCAAATAATAAAAGAAATGTATTAATCTCAAATATGTAAAGTTGATATTACAATAAAATTTTTGTATGTATTAAAGAATTATGTAAATTTATTAAATAAACAAATATTTAATTAAAGAATATTAAAAGTTAAAAGGCTATATATGAAATCGTAAATTATAAAATAAAAAATAAATCAATTTATTATTACTTACTATATTTATAAACTAAATTATTTAGTAATAAAATGGTATATAATATTTAATTATAATTTTTGAAATTTATAAATTTTTAAAGATGCTTACAAATTTTCAATTAAATATTCCTAATTTTTAATAAATTTATACTTGTTTTTATAATAGGTATTATAATTTCTGAATAAGTTTTTGTATGAAAAGTAAATTAAAATTCAAGTAAAGTAAAATAAAACTTAAATATTTATACTCTATTTAAATTGTATTTATATTTGAATTTATATATTGTATAATTATATTTTTATATAATTATAATTTTAATTACTTAAAAATAAAAAAACTGTACTTATCAATCACTGTTAAAAATTTCTATTATGAAACAGAGTTTAAAATATGAAATATTATTATTAAAACATAATATAAGAAATTTAACTAAATTTAATATTTTTTCAAAATTATAATTTTGAATAATTCATATAATAAAAAAATGCATATAATTTAAATCATCGTTCTTTTCATTTACTTAATACTAACATGCATTAAAAATTCTCAAATAAAACCAACTGAAAAAACCTGAAAAATTGTGTTTTTTTATTGAACATTTTTATCATGGCATACCCGGTTCATCATTACATGGCCTATATACCTCAAATGAGGTTATATTTGGGACTGATGTTGCAGCTTTAATTTTACTATAAATTATATTAATCGATGAACATTGTGCTAAGGCTGGTACTCGGACTGGTTTTGAAGTCATTCTATAACAAACGATGTTGAAAGTTAACAATTGGGCTTATAATATAAATGGAGTTTCTATCGGTACTAGAACTGATATTAGTGACGTTGGCGTTAAATGCAAACTGTTGATATTACAGAACATAGTGTTATATGTAAATTAAGACGAGATATTGACGATAAATTAGAAAGTAACAGCATATTATAATTTGGTTCATTTGACAGAGAAAATGCTGAATATATAGGATTTGATTTTTTTTAATTATAAGACTATTTGGTAAATTTTGAGTGCAATATATTTAGACACAAGATGATACTTGGATGATGTTACCATTACATTGATAGCAGCCTAATATTAATATTGAGATTCATGCTGTTTTTTTTACTAGTGACAATGGTGGTATCAATATTTGATCAGATATTGCTATTAATATAAAGTTTGAATTAGCTGTTAGTGAATTTAAGTAATTATATGTTTCTGGCATTGGAAATGTAAAAAAATGTATATGCAAGTAGTTTGACAATTAACACATAACTTATTAAACTGATATGAAGAAAGTTTTTGAATATAGTGATTAAAATATATTGGGTAATATTGAACTTAGATACTTACTAATAATTCAATTGTAATATACTGGATATTTTCTTATTAGGTTCTTTTCTAATTTAGATTTTTTTGAACTATTATGGGCTTCATGAGTAGACTTAAATCTAAAATTCGAAAAACATTCTATTATTAATTTATCTTATATAAACAGTTTCATCATTATTTGAAAATAATTTTTCGTTTAAAGTATATTTTTTAAACTATAAAACAAATAATATATTTGATTGATTCGATATTTTGAAGCAGACTTGAAAATAAATAGTGACAATAATAGAGATGATAAATATAATTGATTTTAATTTATATAAATTTGATCCAAATTTTTTTTAATCGTTCTTCATCTAAGCTAAATAAAATTTATTAATTCATAAAGAGATAATGAATAAAAGTTAAATTTGAACCCAATATGAAACCTAAATTAATACTTAAATACTTTTGAAATAAACTTAACATATTATATATTTGAAATATAATTACGTAAATATATGAATTATGTAATCTTTTTATTAATTTTCAGTCACGTAGTGTTTATTACAAGTGATTATTACAGAAATTTACCATAAAAATTAATTAACTAAAACAATAATTTTTAATAATCAAATCATTTTATTATTATTGTTAATGTTACTATTTTTAGTATTACAGAGTCTTAAAGTTAATATGTATAATAATAAATTTAATATATTGATATAGAAATGTAGAAAATGAAATATAGAATTAATCATAGCATTTACTATGAATAATATGTTCATTCATTAGCATATTATTAATCATTTTATTAATATTAATTTATATTGCTGTTTACTTGTGATAAACATAATAAAAAATTATGTAGATTATTTATTAGTTGATATTTAGTATAATATTAAATATTAAAAAGTTTTATTTCTTCCTAATTCATAATACCAATGGTAATATCAAAATTGTTTTAAACAGTACTATAATTCGAAAAAATCAAATCCTATATATTCAGTATACTCCCTATTAGTTTATTATTTTATATATTATATATTTATAATATTTTGAATTATTTTGAATTTTTTCTTACATTATTTAATTTATGTTATATGTTTATATTAACATGAGTGTATTTTTATTTATAACAAATTTATAAATTTATAAATATAAAATTATAATGTAATAAATGAATAAAAAAAATCTTACTTAGAAGAAATTGATGTATTAGGCTTTTGGTAGTAAAACGTTAGTTCATTTTGTGTTTTAGAATCAATATAATCATTGCCTTCATTTTGTAATCGTGAAATTTCATGAAATGGAACTGCACTTAAGCCAAGCACGAATCTTTGGTTTTGCTTTTGCTTAAGGGTAATATTGTTGTTATCGACTAAGTTAAAGTGTGTGGAATTAAGAGCTTTGGATGAATTACTATATTGATAAAATTTTGCGTTCTTAAATTTTGCCCCATGTGCTAAAATATTTAATATGAATGTCGACAATATAAGGCTTATGTCTGCCCACATGATTTTTATTCTAATAATTGATTGAGACGATTTCCAAAATAAAAGTGTGATTTTGAATACATTTAATTTTAGATATTAGCAATAATATTTGTGAATATAATATTGTTAAAATGTCACTATTTAGATGTTTATTCTTTATCAGTTAACACTTATTTTTTTCACTTTCGATTTTTAATATGTATCTCGTTCTGAAACCGTAGAAAGTCGTCAATGTTCTTTAATCAATATTCGTCAGTTTCATTTATATGAGTCGTAAAATAAAAGACTAAAGTAGCTTAATTGTTTTGCAAAAGATTAAAAGCTGCGTGTAAACTTAAGAAATTGCTGATCTGAATTTGGATAAAACACTTGGAAACGCTGTTGTAAATAAAAGACGGAAGGATTTCTGCTGTAATATGTAATACTACGAACAGAACATTCTGAAAATAAAGTACATTTGTTAAGCGATTTTTTAAAATTTAATATTGTCATTGAGTTTATAAGCTTGATTTATTATTCTGAAAATATGAATTTGTTCAATAAGTATTCATTGTTTAAATTATTATATGTATAATAACAATATTATACGAATAAAACACATATATTACAGTAATCCAATGAAATTAAAACGAAAAAATTTAAATATTGTATTTATAAATAATTATAAAATAATTATAAAAATATTTATAAAGTATTTAAAAATATATAAATCAACATATTTCACAATTTCTAAAATTAAAAAATAAAAAATTAAAATATAGACATTAAAAATATAAAATAATCTAAAATATTAAAAAACTTTCATAATTATAATGACTCACAGCTGATGTGAATGTTTATATATTATTGAATAAATATTATCAAAATGATGAAACCAAATATATATTATATGCAAGTGTCAATGACTTCATAATTCTTTACGTACATTTGCACGTATCAGTTTATAAAATAAACAACTGAATCATATTATTCATTATTGTATCGTAATGAAAAATCTGTTTCTGATAATGTTACATTATAATTTATTGTTTTTTTAAATTATTCATTTAAAATTTCATAATAATTAAAAAGATATTTAATATTAAATTAAATATATAATAATAAATTAAAGATTCAATAAAAAAAATTAATACAAGTATGATAAATATACCAAATAATTTCTACATGAAAAATGAAAACAAAAACAAAGAATCGCCTTGAAGTAAAATTAATGAAAATGTTATGCATTTAAATTGTTCAATTCGAAGCATGTTTTATATGCATTTTTAAAATCAGAATTTTAGAAAGCTCTACTCCAATTTTCAAATTTAAAATAAATACAATAGAATTTTGTAATTGTTTAAACATATTTAATATATAATTGTTTAAACATATTTAATATATATGATATTATTTGTATTATTTATATTATTATTCATTTTTTAAATCAGAATTTTAGAAAGTTCTAATGCAATTTTTATTTGTGCATTTAAAATAAAGACAATAAAATTTTGTAATTGTTTACACATATTTAATATATATTATATTATTTGCGCATGAATGATATTATAAAGTTTAAAAAAGTTAATTTTAAGCCACTGCATACATAATTAATTTAAATATAATTTATTTATTTATATTGTATCATTATAATATTAATAGTTTAGTTATATTTCTATAAAAATTTAATTCAACAATATTCAAAAGTTATTGAATATTTGCAAGAGTCGAAAGTATAATATATGGTTAAAATTTAACATATATCGAATTAAAAGTACCAAGATAAAATAAAGAAGTTGGTTTGTTTTTTATATTAATAATTATAAATGGCTAAATAACCAAATATATTATATAATACTAGAAATTTGAAAAATATATTTTATTTAATTCTTTAGAAATGTTAAAAAATATAAGTATCTAATGTACTATTAAATATAAATCAATTATTACATTTCGTTTTATAAAAGTTGTATTTTTGAATGAAGAACAATATTATCAAAGCAATTTTTGAGGTAATTACTAAAATTGATTATCAATTTAAGGAATATATATTAATTAAATAATCTATAATTATCTATTTAATTATTTATTATTATTTATGATATTTTATTAAATTTTAAATCTTAAAATATATATTGTAAAGTACTAAAACAAATAATTTTACTTTTATTTGTATAAATTACAAAATTAACATTTATTATTCAAAATTATAATATAATAAAACGATGAAGATATACCTACATTATATATACAGAACTTTATTTATTTATCAGATACTTTATGAAGATTATTAATAGTACATTTTGTTATTGAAATTGAATTCATCCATAAAAATACTGTGCCTAAGTCCAACTATAATAGTATTTGTTTCGATTTTTATAAACAAGAAGTGCATATGTTTATTTGTTTCGATTTTTATAAACAAGAAGTGCATATGTTTAACTAATTGTTTGACTTTTTTTAAAATACTATTTAAGTTTATCAATGATTTATAAATAAATGCTACTGTAAGCATTATTACTTATCTGTAATTTTATACATATTTGTTTATGTAAATACATATTAAGACTTATTTATTTATATTTTTATTTGTATAAGTTATGAATGTTATATTATTTTATAAAAGAAAAATTTATTCCATGCAATTTTATAGAATTAATTATTTTGATTTAATGAGTATTAAATATTTATATTAAGGTATATCTTTAATATACAATTTTTATTAATGTATGATTTAGTATGATTATTATTGTTCTTATTATTTATTATATTATAAATATAAGAAACTATTAAAAAATTGTATTATTCATAAAGAATGAAAATTAGTTTTGATAATATTTTCAATTGTAATGATAATTTTGTTGTTGTTGTTGTAAACATATATCGAATTTATCTTTATTTAATTTTCTAGTATATGTAGGAATTAAAGTAAAATTAAATAATTTTTACACATTTTTATTTAAATATGAAAATTATGTTTCATAATAAATAGAATATATTATTCTTAGATTATATAGTAAATTCAATACGTAAATATAATTAATTTTTTCAAAGTATGTAAATATTTTAGTTCAATATATTTAAAAATTTATGAATTTTACCAGTTTTTTCTTATATATAAATTTTAAGGACGGATTTATGATCATGACTTTTTAAAAGATCAATATAACTGTTATAAAAGTTAAACATTTTATATTTTATGAAGTTTTATTAAAATAATGACGTAATATATAAGTGTACCGATAATATAATTTTCATCAATTTTTTGACTGCAAACCATCTAGATACAAGATAAACCATACCCACATTTCACAATCGTAATAATCTACATGTCCTAATAATGTAAATAGTCTAAAAATGTAGATCTCATTTATTATTTGTAAGAAAATAGAGAGCTTTTGGAAAAATAAAAATATAATAATTGTATAGATTTAAACAAACCAAAGTTAAGCAAAAGATTTAGTGTAAATTAAACACATTGAAATTATGTTAAAATTGAATGAAATAATTTTAATAACTAAGATATATTACAAATTGGTTTAGGACTTCTCTTTTCATATTGGTAAAAAAAATTTTGAATTCTTGGTTAACACATTAAAAACACTTAAAATAAAAATCGATGACTGCTATGACGTTTACAACTATATCGATTGATATTTTATATTTTAATTCGTCAAAATAGTAATTGCTTTCGTCAGTTTTTTTTATTTATAACACTTTTATGCTTTAACCTAAAATAAACTTATACCTGTCAGCAAAATAATAACATGATAAATATATTCATGTAAATGACTTAAATATTATTAAATTATTGAGAAATAATGTAATGTTGATATAATTTTCTTTTTAATAAAATTTTATTTATTTTACTCAAACATAAATTTGTTAACAGATGAATCTTTATTATTAATATTTTTTTATTGTTTTAAGTGATTTACTGAGAATATAAAAAACGATTAAATATTAATGCAATAATAGTTAATTATATTTTCAGTGTTACTAGTAAATAATTAAATTACAAATTTTATAATTACAATCTAATTACATAAAAAATATTATAAATTGCTTTTACCTAATAAAATATTTTTTGTAATTATAAATAAATATCTGTATGTTTGTATTATATACAATACTATTTTTAATTTATTAAACTATCAATAATTATAAATGTATGTTTACTTAATTTACTTAATTTTCATATCATACAAATAATATATACTTACAATCTATCTTATTAATATTTTTCATATTTATATATCTTATTATATATTTTTCATAGAACACAATCTTAATTTATATAATTACACAATATAATAACACAAAAGTTTTTAGATTAAAATAAACCTTATTTGTCAAAAAAATCAGCTGCTCTTTGTCTTTGTGGGAGATTTAATAAATTGTCTGTTAAAACTGGCATTTGAGGTTTTGAATTCAGATCGATTCCATTAATTTTAATAAAAGGTGTAGTAAATCTTGGAGTAGTTGGTGTTTTTATTCCTAAAAAAGGTGTTCTTAAAAATCTTTTTGGAGAAGGAGTGATGGAGAGGCGTAGTTTTTGTGTTGCTAATCTCCGTGCTGCTGGTGACATCGTATTTAATCGATCAATTGTTGATCTTGGTGAAGGTCTGAAATAATAAAATTATATAGTTTTAATACTTATAAATATTTATGATTACAATATGTTACTCAATATTACACGTGTTATATAAGTATTATTTAATAATCTAAGACAATAAATATAGTTATAATATAAAATCACTATAAGAATATAAGAATAATAATTTTAAATAACAAAAATAAAAAAGAAAAATATTTATAAACAAATAAATATAAAAATTGTTTATTAAAAAAATATTAGTATTACTGTAACTGTAAGAAAGAAAATTTTTAAATTAATATTTAAAAGTAATAATTAATAATATAATCTAATGCAATACTTACGTTGTTAATGATCGGCGTGCAGCATTTAAAGCCTTAAGTTTTTTATCTCTCTTTTTTTCTCCTGCCTTTTCTGCTAACTGCATTGCAATTTTTTCTCGTTTTGGTGGCTCTGCCATTCTAAATGACGGTCCTTGAATAGCATGTAATAAAGGTGTATCACTACCATCTAATCTAAAAGGGGTTCCTTCAATTTGACCCCAAGTCATTATAGGACTGTTAATGATTTCGTTAGGAATTGGACTTGGTGTTGCTAAAATAGTATATCCATTTACTCTTGGTGTTTCATTTCTTAAGATTTCTTTACCATCTACTCCTATTTTTCCATCATTTGTTTTGGAGTGAGCTTTTGCCAATTCACTAATGGTTTCCTTATTTTGCTGTTCATTAAAAGGACTTACTTTTAGTCTTGTATTTGAATAAACAACTTCTTGCCTCTTTTTAGCTAGTTCTATTTTTTCTTCTGATGTTAATTCAACTCCATCTGGTATATACATTATATAATTTTTATTTTTATAACTCCAAGTATTAACTTTATATGATATTTGCTCATTCACATTTTTAATTGTCAATTTTTGATCTTTAATATTATCTATGGCAGCAGTATTTGATTGTACTTCTGGTTTATAAAGCCAAGCATATTTAATTCTATATTTCTTTTCATTTTCTATTAATATTTCTTCAAAACTAGCATTATCTTCACTTGTATTATTAATTAAAAATTCATCCAAGTTAAATTTCTGTTCATGACTCTTCGATTTTTTTGATTTATCTCTTAAATTTTTAAATTCTCTAGATGAATATGTATCTTCAATTATATTTTCTTTATGAACTGGAGTTTCAAAAGTTGCGGGACTAGCAAGTCTTTCTGTTTTTGGACGTTCAAAGCTATATTTTTCATATAACTCTCTCATTTTCTTTGTATCATTGTGCTCCAAAGCTTCTATATATTCAGTTTGTGCTTTTAACTTTTCTAAATCTGGAAAAAAATCCCTTTGAATTATTTCAGTCATTTTTTCTAAATAAGTTTCTTCATCTAGAATTTTTGATTTAGTTCTTTTCACTGGGCCAACAGGTGTTTTAAAAACTGCTATGTCTTTAATATTTTTTGCAGTTTCAAGTGCTACAGAACCTGGCAAAATTATTGCTGAACTTTCTGTAATATTTGCTGAAGAAAACATAATTTTTGTTATTAAAATCTTTTGTACGTAATGAAATAAAATTAGAAATGTTGAAAATAGTATAAATATATAAATAAGTTCTAAAAATTTTGTTTTGTAACTAAAATATGTTAATTTAATGCATTTTTATTTTCGTGATTAGAGATATGTTAAAATTTGGCAATTTGAGCGTATAAAATTAACCTACAGAAGCACGTACGTTTCGTTTAGTTTTCTTCAACTACTTACGCATGCGTATTGTACACATTTTATAATTAAGCAGACCCTGAATATTGAATTAAAGTAAATCGTATATATATATAAATATATATGAAGAAAATAATATGGAATAATACGGTTTATTAAATTTATATTTGATATGTATTTAGAGTGAATCAATAACATATATATTTACAATATTCCTGTTCCTTAATTTTATTTAGCAAAAATAGATTCGTTGAACAATTTTTTAAAAAGTTTTTTAAACGAATCAATTTAATATAATTTATTAAATTTTAAAATTAATACAATTATGTATAAATTATATTCACAATGTTACCAGTTATATAAATAAAAAATATTTTAATTCATTTATTTGTATATTATTTTATTTTTAATTTTAATAATAAATTTTATTAAAAAATTAGATTTTCTACGGAAAATAAGTTTTCAATTAACTCATTCATCTTCCTTATTTAAAAATATATAAGGTAATTAAATATTACTATAAAAAATGCATTATAAAATGTATATTTTTTTAATTAGAAAAACTTGTATAAATTATTTAGAAAACCAAAACCATTTATTATAAAGATAAGATTCTTATAAAGATTTAATTAAGAATATAGAGCAAACAATGGAAGTAGTGGCTACAAAATTAAAATATTGGCCATCACAATATAAAAGGAATTAATGGGAAAGACAATAGCTGATATGCATAAATAAAATTCCAGACGGAGAATAAGATTGTGAAGTCGAATATTTCTATGCATTTGCCTATCTACGTATACTGTAGGTTATTGTATATATCGTCCATTACCATTAATCACTTATTCGTTTCTTAATACGTTATTACTTATTAGATGTTGCTCTAATGCAAAAAAGTACGAGCAGTGGAGAGATGAACGAAGAATTGTTTATTTTATGCTATGATTATTTTTTTGATTGCTATTTAACGACGAAATTTCGGCTGCGGCAAGAAAGAGCAAATTTGGCAATGTGGTAAAAAGAAGGTTTGAGGGAACTGCTTATTAGTGTTACATTTTATATTATAAATTTAAACGGTGTAGTTGAACATAAAATAACATAAAATGAAATTCGTATATTTTCCATCATTATTATATTGCTATGAAAAAACAATATAAGATTAAATAAATTATATTGGATATTTTTATTTTTAATAAGGTGTTAAATGTAATTAAAATTTATTTCATTAAAATGATTTCTCATAATATTAATTAATTTATTTCATATTTTCAATATACCCACTAATTCTTATCTAAAAATTTTAATTATATTATATGTTCTTGAATTATTGTTAATTGCTATTTATAAAAATATATATATATATATATATATATTATATATTACATATAAAATATAAAATATTTTAGAGTTTTAACATAGAAAAAGGTTATATGAGTGATTTGCCACATAAAAAAGTAGAAAGATCATTCTTAAAAAAGAAATCATCATTATAAAAAACTCATTTAAACTTTAAATTTAGTCACGAACTTCAAGAATATGAAGTTTTACTTAAATATTTGAAATAAATATTTGAAGAATTATAAAAACTAATGTAAGAATATAAAAAACTAGAATTACAGAGTGAAACAACAATAAATATAAATAGAATTTACATCAATTTTGTGAAAAATTTGAGATTTTACATCAAAAAATAAAAAATTCTACGAAAGCAAATAAAACATTCAAGAAAATGTCAATATTAAATAAAAATAAAATATTAAGTCAATATTAGATATTAAATATTAAATATAGATTTCAAATTATTATTAAGTATTTATATATTCAAAAATTTATAAGGTTTGTAATAATACGTATCAGAGAATCTATATAAATTTATATATGCTATGACAAGAGCTAAATTAATTAGCTATGTAATTCTTGAGTAAATTTCTCGAATATTGAATTTAAAAACGGTAAATTGGAATCCTTTAATAAGAAAATATTTTTAAATAAATATATATATATATATATGTTTAATATTTGTGTTTTTATTAATAAGTTATTTGTACTTAAAGTGAACAAAAATAATTTTCTTTTTAAATATATCATATATAAATATATGATATTAAATAAATATATATTAGATAAATATATGATAAATATAAATATATATAAATATATTAATAATTTATTTATATGTATTTATATACTATATCCAAATGATTATTCCTTAAATTTTTAATACTTAATAGTTATATATTTTTATTGTTTATAAAAAGAATATATTTAAAATCATATATAAAAAGTATTTACAATATTAAATTATATATTTGCAAAAACAACGAATGGTTTTTTACATATCAAATTCGATAATAAATAATATACATAATGTTGAAGTTAAATAATATATGCTAAATATAATATTTATTTGATTTATAATTTGCATTAAAGAAAAATTTTAATTTACTAAAAAAATAGATCATATTGTGTACTTTGCATAATCCTTAACAATACTGGTTCACACATAAATGATATAAAGTTCGTAAGAAAATATAACAAATAGGACTATAAAGTTTAAACGTGAATTATCTAATTTTAATTTAATACATTTCAAATATTTTATAATCTTTTTTTATTTTATTATTTTAATGATAATTAATTTTTAAATATTTTATTTAATTCATGTAAATTATAATTATTATTACCTTTTAATATAGAAAATAAATTTTTTTATTTTATATGTAATATGTAAATAAATGAAAATTAATGTAAAAGTAAAATTATAATCAAGAGTAATTTTTTGTAAATTAACATTCTTAATTTTTTTATTAGAATTATATTTTTACTTTATAAATTAAAAATAATTAAATCTACATCTTTATTAAAAATAAATCTAAAAAATTCTGTATATATAAATAGAAAAATTTTATAACGAAAAAGTAGCTGCATTGAAATGGAAATCTTGGCTTGTAAATAATATTTGCTATTTATAAAAAATAAAAACAAAAGTACTTTAAACATAAGAATGCATAATAACTTGGATCAACAATTATGTCGAAAAATATTAAAATCTGAAAAAACATTAAAAATTTGAATTTCTTCAAATTTTTGTATATATTTATTTTTCAATTTAACATCTAAAAATAAAAATATGCGCCATGTGGTAATATGATACTATGCAATGATAGTCGAATAAAACAGCTCATATAAAAATTTCAAGAGAGAAGCAAGTTCAGAAAATGATATGAGGAAGATGTCCATCGTCCTTAAAGCAGGCGAACTGAATGTAACTTTTGAAAAGTACGTGCACCTAGAAATGACAGAAGATGTTCGAATACCAGAGACTTTATACACAAATTCCTGGAACATGTATACTTTACCATAATATATAAATTAAAATGAGAATCTTATATCTGTGGATTTGTGCTTTTATTTTTCAATTACAGTAAACTCAACGCAGATGCATTTTTCAATAAGTAAGAAAATAGTTTATTTATAGTAGTAAGCAATTTGTTTTTATTTAGTAATTTATTTCAATAATTAAAAAATTATTAACAGGAATTGTATTTTTAGAAAAATAATAACTACTAAAATCTTATTAATTAAAATAAAATGTTGATAAAAAAATGTACATATATATATTTCTTAATTTTTAACTTAATAAAAATTTTTAAGTTTATTTATTTCTTTTATATAAATATAAAACAAAAATTTTTATTTATTAAACTGAATTAAAATAAAAATCAATGTAAAAATTTTAATTTAAATAATAAATATTACATTTGTAATTTTTTCAAATTTATAAATTGTAAAATTATAATATAAACATAAATATTATAATTCTATATTTCATCAAATTATAAAGAAGTTAAATTTTGTTTTATTTATATAGTATTGATGGAATAGTTGCCAATTTAAGCTGAAAATCTGATTTTTATAATTAGAAAATTATAATAATTCATATAATTAAATATCAATAAAATGATTGTTAAATTACTAGAATTTTAATACTAAATTAGTTATAGTTTTAAAGAATCCATGATATTAATATTTAATATCATTGATTTATTTACATAAAATAATCAAAATAGATAAATAAGTGTTGAAAATGTTATCGATCTTACAATATCAATAAATTTATTTAAAATTAATATAAAATACGTTTAATTAAATTATTTGTATAAATTACGAGAAAATATTATCTTTAAACAAGTATAGATATAAAAATTTAATCAAAAGTTTAAATTAAAATGTTAATATAATAAGGAAGTCAAATAGTTTTAAATAAAATTCTATAACATTGTTATTATTCATTATGTTTTGAGAAAAATTTTAGTGAACGAATAGGAAAAGGGAAAGTGCAAAGAAACAGAAAAATAGAAAGAAAAAAAGATTAGAGTACCATGAAAGATGAAAAAAGTAAATATCTTGAGGTGCGATTTGACGGATGTAAGAGTGCGACTTGCAAGCTGTCCCGCACATTGAACCCGTGAAAGAGCAATTTAACGAGGAGAAAAGAAAAAGAAATAATAAAAGAGGAAATGACATAGAGATTAAAAGTAAGCAAAAAAAGAAAGTAACAGTACGAGTAAGAAAAATAAGGAAGAAGGGGAAATATCGTATATATAATTCCGAAGAATCTTGAATAGAAGACGCAGCCTGGAATCAGTAAATCTGTCATTATAGCCGTACTAAGAGTGAACTGTGCTCATTTGATTTTCTTTTTACAATGTGAGCTTGTGTACTCTTTTCTTAAACTCTTTGTGGATTTCACATACGAATGTTGGAGGAAATACCACGGTATTTCATATGACTGTAGAGTATATACGAGGGAATTTTCTGTATGACATCCAAATATTTCAAAATGGAATTATCCATATAAATCACTAATCTATAGTAAAGTATGTTCTTAAAATATTTTTAAAGCAAAATTAATAAACTCAGTGCATTATTTCATGTCTATTATTTTATTTTTTAAACTTTCTTTGAAAGTCATAAAATTTTATATTCAAATAATAGATTTCATTTAAAAATTTATAAATGTGTTAGTAAAATCGAGTTTTTATTAATAAAAAAAAATTAAACATAATAAGTGCTAGAAAGCGTAAGGTTAGTTCACATATTTATTATTATTATTTATTTATTATTACCAAAATAAATGTAAACATGATATAATGTTGTTTTTAATTGAATCATATGATATTAATACTAACTATTTTCAATATAAAACAGTAATGCCAAATTATTCATAATCAATTTGTAGAATTCTAATTAAGACTGAGCAAAATATTCGAAACATTATTTTATTTTCGTAAATTATGTTAATAAATTAGGTTAAGCAAAAAAAATTAGAGCTCATTTATTTGCATAAAGATTTCTGAAACAAATATATGATTA
This sequence comes from Ceratosolen corneri, assembly GCA_030522565.1. Classification (NCBI taxonomy): domain Eukaryota; kingdom Metazoa; phylum Arthropoda; class Insecta; order Hymenoptera; family Agaonidae; genus Ceratosolen; species Ceratosolen corneri. The sequence continues at coordinate 17,237 of JAPYYT010001405.1, read as the reverse complement.
CATAAATATTGAAATATTATTTTAACAGCTAAATATTAATTAATCAAGTTATCTGTAAGTAAGAATTTAATATAAATAAAATGTAATTGTTTCTAAAGAAAAGAAAATTTTTATAAATAAAATAATTCTTAAATAAAAATTTAAAGAAATAGATAAGGCTATAACAAGCATTAAAATAAGGAAATGTCTTAAAAATACCTAAAAAAATTGTAATTTATTTTAATTCAAATAAATTTTATTATCACGACAAAAAAATTTTACAAATAGAATTTTATTATAATTGTCGAAAAAATAAATATTACATTTTATAAATAATGTTTTTCTTAAAATATTAACTTGAAATATTGACTATTTTTAATGTGAAATAAAAAAAAAAATATTTTTTTATGTATACAACTATGTTATTTTGTATAATATTTATTTAATAATCTATATCAAATTAAGAATGATTTTGTTTTAAAAGATTCATATAAATTGTAAATTTTCATACATAATGAGAAATGTTGTTATAATAAAGGTTATAAAATATTTTTTTAGTATAGTTTAAGCATCCAATTTATAGTAAGTATATACGTGAGCAATATTTGTAGCTTACCAGAGTGGCACTGAAATAATTACCTGATGATTGTACCTCCGAATGGTGTATTATGTTTTTTTTATTATTCATAAAAATGGTAGTAGTTAATATATAAGGATGCATTTTTTATACTATTTTTTAGAGTACTGAAAAATATGTTTGTAGATAGAATAATAATGAATTAAGTAAGTAATCCCGGGAATCAGTGTAATTATTTTCAATATTTTCTTACCTTGATTTTGTAAAAAATGTAACAATCTTATATATATGTGATATTCTAAATTACACAGCTACTTTCAAAATATTTTCAAGTAAAAATATACTTTTAAATATAATTATTGACAAATCAATATGCCTTAACATAAAACTTTAAAATACGGAATTCAGAACTCTTAAATTATTATTCTGTTGCTTTTCTTAAGATTTATACCACAAGAGTATCTTCATATTTCGATTCAATGACAAGATTTAAATGAATGGGAAAAATGGGTAGTTGAAAGACATATTATCACTAGGTTTTTAAGAGAATTTCCGGTCTTCTGTTAAACAGAAGTCTACGGAAGTCGTCGAAATATACGGCTTCCTTTCACACCTATTCAAATGACTATTTTTGTTCTGTATTTTAATGTACGAATAATTTTGTGTAAAAAGCCCATATAATTTTTTCAATGAGTATAGAACTTTTCTGTTAATCTTTTGATTTGTAAACGCTTATACAATTTTCAATACTGCCTCAATGAAATAATGTTTTTGATGATACTTTTAGTACATCCGCTATTCCACGTAATAAATAAATATTTTATAAAAAAATATATAATAAAACATATATAATGTTATCTTATTTAGTCACAAATATTATTCACAATCAAGCATTTTTAATTTAAATTTATTTAATTCTAAATTTGTTTATATAAAATTTGATTTAATATATTAAATTTAAAATCAATTATAATAAAATTTTAAATTTAAATTTATAACATGTAGTGGAATTTAAAAAAATAAAATATATATACTGATATATATACTTAATAAACTTAATATATATACTTATTAATAATCAAATGAAAAATGTATAGAATAATATATTTCAATTTTGTGTATTAAAAAAGATATTACAAATTTTATATTATTGTTATTCTTTCATTAACTTTTATATTTTTCTAATTTTATATTAGATATAATAACATAAAATATTAAATTAATTTTAACGAATAAGGATATATATTTATTTTAATTTATTTATTTTAGATTATTTTAATTTCATTTAAAATTCTGCATCAAGAATTAATAATAATTTATGTAATTATATTATAAATCAGTTAATATTTATAAATGCACCTTCTCTTTGAATTAATTTTTAATTAATTATTAATAACTATTAAAATACTCTGAATTTTATTTAATTAATGTATTCTAGTTTAATACATTTTTAAATTTAAAAAATATTTACAAGCAATATCGAAATAATTAAACTATACATAGTATAACGATAGTTGTTTATTATCAAAATTTATGATACTAAAAATCCTTTTTACATTTTAGATTAATAAACAATGTTACAAAAATTAAAACAGATTTTGTCTTCTTGTATTGAAAAAATGTATTTTAAATTTTTAATTTTTATAACTTTTATTATAAAACATTGATATCAACAAATATTTTATATATTTCTACAAATGCTTAAAATAAAATATTAATTAAACATTGTCATTTTCAACATTTTATTGTTACTCTTTTTTGACTTAATCAAGTATTACATTTATTCCACTATTTAACAGAAAATATTATTTCATTTTATATTTTATTTATAAGTATCTTTATAAAATCAATATAAAAACATGATTTAACAAATTACTATTTGAAATTTAGGTCAAGTAAGACTTTAAAAAAATTTTTGAATATTTGCTTTTGGCATGATAATTTAAAAACATGTTATTTGTGCTAAATAATCATATTCATATTTACATGTAAAAAAGTTTCCAAATAATTTTGTAATCAGTTTTTTTTAACTTTACATATAATAAATAAGATGTAATATGAATTAGCTTTAAATTACAGTTTTCGTATTATAAAAATGAAAAAATATTTATTTTTATACTGGTTATGTAAAAATATTTGAAAAATATTATACGATCCAATAATGTTAATAATAAGTAATACTTTTTAGAAATTTCTATTGCGTTATGCTTAATATGCTTATTTTTTGTATTTTGCTTTGCTAAATTGAAATATTTATTTAACAGATTTTTGATAATAAATCTATCTGTATTAAGCATATAAAATATAAGATTAGATTAAGAAGATTATATGTAGAAGGTTAGATTAAGATTAGATTAAGATAATTTTAAGAAAATCGATATAATAACAATATTTAAGTAATAATACCAATCTTTTATATATTTAATAAAAGGGTTTAGATTATCTTCGCTCAGTGTTTGTTTTTCTTTTATTTATACGCCCTCTCTTTTTTTTCTTACTGTTAAAACATAAAAAAATGAACTCTTCTGGATGTCTACCAATCAGCTTTCTCTTCGTTAAAGTTAATGTGTAAAAATATTTCAAGTTTTGGTCGAGAATTAGTGCTAATATTTCGAAAATAAAGTTTGCCGACACATTCCATGAAGTCAGGCAACGGCCACGTGGCTATTAATGCTTCCACCTTCGCATATAAGCCTCGTAAAAGCATGGGCAAAATAATCTATATTCGAGTGTGAAAGGGTGAGACACCAATAGTGTCGTCCAATAGTGGAGTTTACGTGAGCAGTGCTGACGGATTCACGGCTCAAGCCGAGTGCAGAAAAACTCAAACGACAGAACGCGCGTAGCCACCAATCCCAACTCTCCTTCTGTGGTATAATAGTACTCACAAAAGAGTAAAAGTCTATTTTCTAATGATAACTGGTTTATAATTAAATCTATAAATGTACAAAGATATATTTGCAAGATGGTATTTGTAAATTTATAATTTCTAACATTTATTAAGGTTTTCCTTTGCTTTCTTTATCTCGTTATGCAAATTAGTATAACCAGTTTTATATTTGTAGATAGTTTTATTATATAAATATATATATATAACTATTTTCATTAAAATATAATTAAATTTTTCATGACTAATTAGTGAAAAATGATAAATTTATTTATTTATATAAATTATTTTATGACAATTTTTTATAACACCTTTTCATTTTCTAAAAAAAGAACCTTAAATAGTTTAAAATTTTAGATTAAACAATTAGAAAATGTTTCCTTTTATTAATTTATCTAAATTATATAATATTATTTTTTATTGATTGATTACCTTAATTAATTGGAACAAGTCAGTAAGATATATACTATATAATATTATGTTACAATTGGTTAATGCTCTTTTATTTTGTATATTATTATGAATTAAATTTTTTATATTTATAAAATCTAAGTAAATGTTTTTAATAAAATATGTTTTGAAATCAATTATTAAATAATGAAAAGTAATATATATATATATATATAATTTTATCAAGATTACATAATTTAAAAAAATATAAAAATTGCATCTAAAAATTTATTTTCACAAGGTTAATATATTGTTAAACATCATAGCATTTTTTTATTTATACAAATTTTTATTCCATTTTTTTAAAGTATCGATAATATTAAACATGAATTAAATTTTTTTATGAGTAATGTGTTTAAAATTTGAGTTTACAATGCATAGAATATACACACTTCATCGTTTGTGCTATTAAATCATAATTTTATGAATTTTAAAATAAGCTTAATCATATTATATATAATCAATGTTATTACTATCTAGTTTCGTAAATAAATCATATAAACGTTAAAATTAAATAAGTATACAATTTAAGACTCGACATTGTACTAATTATGTTTTTTATCTTTAAAATACTTATCGATGATTTATACAGAATTAGTCGTAGTAAGAGATGAAAAGAAAAATAAATTATTTTTAAATAGCTATGAGAATATATTTTATAAATCTTAGCGATTTTAAATCGATAGATCTAAAGCAATTTCCGGGAATACAATATACGAACACGGATGAGAAATGGCTTCGATTAATTGAACCACGAAGCTTCTCTTTCAACTAAACATTTATTCCATCTTTTAGAAGCATTTCTTATATAACTACAGTCCAATTCGCGTGTCTGTGACACATTTTTCTATATCAATATTAAGAATACTACGCAGTTCATGTGTTGTTCTTTGATCAGCAACAAGTAGAATACGAGCTAACGCTGGAAAATTAGGTAGATTTATAGCTGGGCTGTCGCGTCGGCGCCTCCATTGCACTTCAGTTGCCGCTTCATTAACTGAACCCCAGTCATCGTCTGGCCTTGTCAGACAAATGCTCTTATAATCATAACACAACTGTTTCGACATCTGACATATTTCTTGACAGGCGCCCAGCTATCAAATCTCATTTTTCATGAAATTCGTTGACGCGTTTGGATATTCCATGGTAAAGTGAACGAAGTTTAAGTTGCACATTACTTATTGAATGCTTTGTTTCGTTTAGCTATAATTGATTCTGAAACTAATTTGATACTTTTGCCAAAAAAATTAATCAAACTTTTTTTGGCTTATTACATAGATTTTATAATTTGTAGTTATGACAGTACGACATTAAATATGACATTAAATAAATTAAATAGAAATAAATTTCGGATTAATAATAAAAAATGTAATAGACTTTTAAGTTACGTACCCTAATAATACTATTAAATAGACAATATTAATATAATTATAAGTTTATATAATTATAACTATTATACTCTTGTATAAAACTACATTTTAATTTAATACAAACTCTAGAACTAGTATATAAAAGGAATTTTATATTGTAGATACAAGTTATTTGTTTCAAGTTTTATAAATATATAATGTAGAATATAAATGTATAGTGAATGATAAAAATAAAAATAAATTATTCAATATAGTCAGATGAACCATACATAGAAGAAAATATGCTTGTAACTTATGTGTATTTAGTAATCCAATTAGTTAATTTAAAACATTTATTTATTTTGAAATTACTTCATTACAATCATTGACATTAGAAAATATAACTAATATATGTAACAAATATATAAACAAATATATATATAAATATAACTAATATATATAACTAATATATATAAATTATCTTAATTTATTGATTCCCATTTATTTGAGTTTATACAGCAATATACTTTTTTGTTATCTAAATAAACAGAAAGTCTCTATCAATCAACTTTCAACACAGATTTTTTATTTGTATATTAAATTCTACTAAATATAATAATAATATTACAAAGTGTATACATTTAATAGCTATTAATAATAGATCGTTAATTAATCTTTAATTAAAGAACATATTAGATTTTTTTATTCCTTGGCAGTTTTACTTTTTGTACTTTTAATAAATAATTACGATTTTTCAAAACGTCAAATATTTCATTTATAAATTTAAACAAGTTTTTAAAATATTTAAAAAATTTATTTACTTTTTTTTACATTATTTCTAGATTCCAATATTAAGTTTTTTTATCATTATATTTTTCACATATATAATTTATAATAAGTATTTTAATTTAATTTATTATTTAAGAGAATCTTTATTTATTTTATGAACATTTTTATCCACATAAAAATATAAATTATATAAGGTTATATATGTTATATAAACAGGTAGAACAATTTTTCTAAAAAAAAAAACAGATCATGTTTTCTACATTTTAGAAAATTTAAATTATAGAAAAAATGAAGTTTTAAAGAAGTTTGAAAAATCTAAACGGTAAAAATTTAAATAATTGAAAGCTAATTCGAGAATGTGAGAATTAGAGTAAAAGTTGGCAAGAAAAGTTTCATCAGTAATCACTTTTTTCGGCCATATGTTGCGAGACACTTTAAAGTGTCAATGGGTGGTCCAGGACGTTAAACTTAACGACAAAGAAAGTTCCAGGCGTCCATTTCTATTTGGCTGATTAAGATAAAAAACGATGTATTTTTAAAAAGGTAGGTTTTTAATATTTAACAGAAATAATGTTGCTTTCGCATAATTTTAATTAATTAATTCTCGATAGGTGATTTTTTTTAAATTATAAATAATATTTAATATTGAAATATTTCTGTATATATTTATTATTATAATATATAAATTCAGTTTAGTTTTAACATGAATGAATACAAAGATATTATATATTAACAATAAAAAATGAATAAAACTTTAAAAGTAAATATAGCTTAATATCAATATCAATAGAATCTTATTGATATTTCTTAGACCATATAATAATTATTTTTGTATTCATTAAGTGTTTTGAAAATATATGAAATAAATTTAAAAAATATTTTACTTTTTAAAAACTTTGAAGTATTAGTTAATAATTACTTAAAAATCAAATTTGGTTTAATTGTAGATTATAAATTAATCCGTAATAAAAATAAAATGTATAACCAAATGATTAATTATAATTTGAAAATATAAACTATGAGTAAAGTACCAGAAAAATAATTTAACGTACATTAAAGTGCTAATTTAAACAAATTAAAAAATTACAAACAAAAAATATAAGTTAAATAATATGTAAATAATCAAGAGTATTTATAAGTTTAAGATAGAGAACATCTGTATAATATCTACAATCTTCATACAACTAAAGCCTATGCGATAGAGATAAATTGTAAAGTTATATCGAACGGCCTTATTTAGTAAACGTATTTGCCTTTATATGTCTGACACAGTGAAAAAAGAAGAGGTTGAAAACAGGCGGTGGTGTCATTCCGCATCCGTAAAATTAACTCTGAAATCGTCATTCGTAGAAACAAAGATTTAGCAGTAGCGAATGACTCGACTCTTGACTCATAAATAGTGCTGTATTCTTGCAACGATCATTATCTAATGAAAGGTTTAGACTGTTTTAGGTATAGCACGTACTACCTTAAAATGCACGAGATGAAAGAATCCGCAGATTTTACAACCGCATCGGTCATGCAACAACGACGTAACACGTTCTCTATGTACATATGTACTTCTCTGTTTTCTTATACGACCGCCTTGTTTAACACTTCCTTGTAAAAATAATGTAATGCTCTTCAACTAAATTTAAAAGTCAGGGGTCATGTGGAAGAAGGCCGATGAAGTATACGTTTCAAATAACGATACGAGAAATTCAGTAAGACCACCAAACGCGTGCTTGTGACTAAAGCTACTTATACGTATTATGTATACATAGTCTACCACTTGAGTGACTTCAATAAACAAGTATATCTTCTCATCCTAGCATTTTGATTTTAAAATAATTTATTCTTTACTCTAAAGAAAATAATTATTATTTATATTTATAGTTAAGATACAATATTTTTAAATGAACAAAAATATTTTTCCAAATTATATCTAAAAGCTAAAAAATGTAGTTTTCATTTTTAAATACAAATTTGAATAATTTAATGATAATATTACAATTTAATAAATGTATTTATTTGTAGATAATTAATAATATATGTATTTATTGTATGAATTATAGATTAGATGGAATTTATATTAACATTAATTATGAATTAATTGTAAACTTTACTAAACCAATTATTTTTTTATTATTTAACCATTGGTGGATATATTTCTTATTACAAAAATAACTGATATAATACGATCAATAGTTGTAACATATTTAATTTTTAAAAAAGCTCACTTAACTTTATCAAAATTCAATTTATTCAAATTTTACAGTACAATTATACAACAAATAACGTTGATAAAATTATTTTCAAGCTAATAGTTCCTTTCTTTACAATGAGTAATGTAAATAATAATTTAGAAATCTTTAAAATTAATATACTTTTATTTATTATTAGATTTTAGATTTATTTTTATTTAATTTATTTATTTTTTATTGATTTATTTAATTTATTATTATTAGAATTTAGATTTATATATCTAAATTCAAATATTAAAAATTAAAATAAGCTTGTAAAAAGTGATACATTGTCAAGTCAAAATTGATCATTTCCCAAAAGTCATAATTGGAGTGTTACATTGGAGAGATTACAAATACACAACAGGGATATATATATATATAGAGAGAGAGAGAGAGAGAGCATAAATAAAAACAACTTAAAACTAAACTATTGCATTAAGAATAAGAATTTGATTTACAAAAATCTATAAGCGATTATATTAATGACAAATTTATCTTTTAGATATATTACTTAAATAATATCAATTTTAAAATTTCTTTTCAGTTTAATTTAATACACATTAAAATTAAATTATTATATAAATATAAATTAATAATTAGGGGTAAAGCAGTCAAGCGATTGTCACGTTGACTACGGGAAAACGAAGGGGATAGAAATAAGAAGAACCAGATACAAAAGAGGAAAGAGAAAGTCGTTAGGATCATAGTATATCCTCATCGGGTCGACTAGTTGAGGAAATAGTGGCATTAGTTTGAGAGACATTAATATGTTTACACAGCATCGTTTTTCGTGAGTACATCAATCACGAACCCGTCTAAAGCTCGACTTGGAAGTTGCATGGATTTAGAAAAATCCATTAATGTGTGCGTCGTAAGTTCTTCTGCCCCACATTATATGCATATTTGCTCTTCACAATGTAGGTTTATTGGCCAAGTCTTACTTTAACGCGAGCAATTTGACACCAGTTGTTAATTTATGTGATATGTCGTCCAGCCATGCATACATTAGATGTCCCACTATTACCCTTTTCTTTAGTATACGATTAGTTTTTTGCATATTTTTCTCTGCTTCAGATCATTGGGCGACCGATGAGTTTACAAATAAATCTGTTTCTTGGGGAGTCTTTTCAAGGCGATTGAGACATACTTTGTAAGCTGTATTTAGATTAATTATTATTATTTAATAGTAGCGTAACATTTTTTCGAACGTAATTATTGTTGTATATTGTTGTTGAATTTATAAACTGATAGATGTATTTTTGTATGTTCATACCATTCGTTTACTTATTTATAATTTTTTGTATAATAGTATAATTTAACGACATTGTTTTGGTTTAATACATTGTTTTAGTTTAATATAATATTAAAAAATTAATAAATACTTATATTGTTTATTTAATACAAGTAAGAAAAACGTTTTGAATGAATAATGGCAATAATAATTTGCAATAAAAAATGTTTATTTAATAATTTTTATAAAAAAGTAAATAATATAAACTTAAATAACTATATAAGTTTTTTTAATAATTTAAAAATTGAATAATCACGATAATTATTCTTAAAAAATTAGATAATGTAAATATAATTATAAAATAATTAATTATTAATATTTAATATTTGTATATATATTATTTAAAGTATGTTATATAAAATATTTCATATGCTTCAAACAATAATTTTCAAAATACTACTACTAGCTTATATAATGTTATACTTTTGAAAACAAAATCCATTACTTAAAATTAAATTCTTAAATTATTTAAAAAGTTATTATAATTGTTAACTAATAAAACAGAAACAACAATAGTTCACTTAAAACTTTTATTTAAGAAAATTTGATACAAAACATAAAAGTTAAAGTAAAATAAAGAAAGATCTCTTAATTTCCTCAACAATATACTTTATTTTTTATTTATCCCATAAATCATACCAAATATAATCTCAGATCAATCATTCTATAAGCATAAAGTTAATACTTGATCTAAACTTACAAGACTATTCAGTAAATAAAGAATAACTTTTTTCACATGCATCGACTATCATGAGTGTAAGTATATAGCGCAGACATTAACCATCCTATTTTCGAACTATTCCAACTCTTTCATTTTCTCTGACATTCGTAACCCTTCGGATGTTATTTATGAGCTAGACAAGTCTATCTCTTCGAAACAGAAAAATTTTCACTGTATTTTATTCAATATATAAATATCGAAATCGCGAGAAAAAAAGATATTCTGTTCGAAATTCGAAAAAAAAAATTTTTACATACTACATATTCATTCGTATACTCACGGTATAATTTATTAAGGCAGAGAGAGTGCACCGGGTTAACTTAAAAAACAGTTCTGTGTTAGGGCATTAGTTTTTTACTCTTTGGCTTTCATGCCCATACCTTTTTAAGGCTCTTATTAAGTATTTAAAATACAATGTGCGCCTGACGCAAATAGATATGCTTTGCTTTTATAAAAGACGCTTTGTTGAGTGCGTTTAATTTGGAGTACCCTTGTGGCTCCTAAACTATTGATACTTTGAAACGCTTAGATCTCTATAATATATTAAAATTCGCATACTCGTTTATATAAATTTAGAATTTTAATGATATTTATAAATTAAATTTCAAATATCTATAATAAATTTAAATATTATTCATATCCATTACTCATATTAAAATTAGATTCGATAAGATTATCAATATTTAAAAATCTCTATTCTTTTGCTTTTTTTTCTAAATTACTTTGTTTGATATAAAAAGCGCATAGATTAAACTTTATCATTTTTTTAATACATTGATAAAGAGGATGTAAAATATACTTTCGAAAAATTAATATTAATGATATCATGAATAATTTGATATATTTTCTATAAAGAGTATAAACTGTTATACTAAACATGTAATATATTATAGTAGTACTTAACATAAAATAAGATAAATAATAAAAACTTTAAATTAATTATAAAATATTTCATAAGATTATGAACGATTATTTATTATTTGATAATTGGCTATCTTCAATATCTAGTTTCTCATTTACGATATTTTTTTGAACTTTGGATTAATTTTTGGATGAAACGGTAAAATGATTATGCTAACACAGCTTAGGCACTTAATAAATATTTTATATTATAAGTTATATGTTTATTTAATATTTTACTTATTGAAAAAAAAGAAAATGAAAATTGATAAACGAATTTTAAAATAATTACACTGTAGATCATTGAATGTATTATTATTTTAATACAATATGATAAAATTTCAAATTTATTAAATAATAAATAACATATTTTACTTGCATTTATATTATACTATATCGAATATTATAATTATTGAATATAAAATTGATAAAAGTAAAATATTAATATTCCATTACATATTCTGCAACACTACTCAAAATATATAACTTATATTTATTACCAATTTATTTAGTATACTTTAATTTTAATTTCTTATTTAAATTAATCTATATTAGTTAATGTACATATATAAAAAAATAAGAAAGTATGTCTTGATAACTATTATTTTTAACTATTATTATTAACTAATTATATTTTTAACTGAATAAATTTTTATTTATTCTGAGATATATTTTAGGTTTAACGTTTAGGTTTTGTATAAATATTTAAGAAATTAAGAGAAATAGTTACGTGCAACTAGAAGAATTTATAATATTAAATAATTTAATTTAAGAAAATGTAATAAATCATGTTTATGAAAAATTATTTTTTGTGAAAAAATTAAAACAAAATTTTTCTGAACTTTTAATAAAAAATATTTAAAGAAATTTTTTGTGAAGAAGAAATAAGTGTAATTGGAAATCTTAGTTGATAGTTTTGTAATCAAGTTAATAATATTTGAGTGTATAAAAAAAGAGAAATTATTTAATTAAAATATTAAATTAAAAGTATTTAATTATAATTTTAGTATTTGTCAAAACCTGTTCTTTGAATACGAAGTTGACTAATTATTTATAAACGATGATTCTAGTTTAACGATTCATAGTGAAAATATAAAATATTTACCTAGTTTAAATTATAAATTTTTTAATATCAAGTAATTTTTAAAAACACTATCAAATTTTTGCTAACTTATAGCTATAACAATTGATAAGCATTTATATGTGAACTAATTTACTAATTTTCAATAACTTGGTCACAAAAAATTTTATAGTTAATATTTAATGGATTTGTTTTTAATAAATAAACGAATTAAGTAGAAATGCCATTAAAATTAAAGTGTATTTTTATCCGTGATTACAATCAAGAAGTTTTTCTATCATTAAAATCTCTAAATTTAATTTTATGAATTGTGGTCCAACTAAATAAGTTTTTCTTGATATACTAAGCGAATTTTCTTATTTTGTAGTTTTCAAATTGGTTTTCTACCGTGGCCCATACAGCGGTGGCGCATGATTGCCAGAATAATGAGGTGTGTATCCTGATTGGTGTCCGGGATAGGACCAAGATCCGGAGGCTGGTGTTACATAGAACTGATGATCTTGAGTTGTAAGCCCTTGAAATAATGATACGCCAGTTGTCGGGTAGGAGCCTCCTTCGGATGGAACTGGTCCCTTAGCTGAGTTTTGTACACAAGCTGAGACAGCGTTTGATGCGTCACAATCATCGGGTTCGCAGTCACGGAAGCCTTTAGCAAAAGGATTACTTGCAATTTTGAGTTGAGTGATACGGTGATTTTGGTAGGCCGTAACTGCAGTGAAGCGTGTTTCTAAGAATGAAAAGCTTTTGAAGTTTTCGATCCGAGGATCTGGCAATGAGCCAGGTGGTGAAGGAGCCACCACAACATGACAGCGAGGCTGGTAGCGATGCATTGAGTTTAAGATTATCTAGAAAATAGATTACAAATATAAATGTATTTCGATAACGCCATTAATCAAACGTATTATTTTTCCATAAATATAAAAATATGTATATCAATGATACGTTATTGAAATCGATCGGAAATGTATTGTTAATTTGAGTATTAAGATGTTTATTATTTATAATTATTTAATGTAAGTTAATATTTCGACAGTAATGTCATGAAATAAGAAATAGTGTAAAGTAATAATACAACACTTTAAAACTGATATTTAATAAATAATATTGAAAACTTAAAAAAGCTACTCAACATAAAGTAAAAGTGAAAATTATAAAATAATTAATTTCTTTTCTTAAAAAGTTCAAATTATAAATAAATTAAGTATTCATTTAATTATTTAATTAAAAAATTAATATTGTAATATTAAGAAATATTAAGAAATATCAATATTTCTCATTATATCATAGGTTTTAGTTAGATTGAAAGAAAAAATAATTATTATTTAAATATATGAATACGTAAACTTTAAAAATTGATCATAAATTGAAGATTAATAATACATCAATATATTCGTATAAAATATAATTTATATAAATATTAAATATTATATAAACTTTTTGAATATGAATCTGACATTACACAATAAGAGAAAGCACGAAAATGTTTGTCTAATTTGATAAGTAACAAAAACTATCTATTACGTTTATATTTTTTATACATAGAATGAACATAATATTTCATAACAAAACTAATAAATTGTTATTCACAAACATCTCAAATCTATTCCAAATTATTTTATGTATATAAGTTGATAATTTCAAGTTTTATTATACCATAATATATAATATACCAATGGTTTCTCTCATATTAAAAACAGTAATATTTAATGTTTTTTTAATTGATATGATTTATAATTTTATTATTATATTAATATTTTTTATATAATTCTTTATTATAATATTTATTATGGATTTTATTATTATATTAAACCAGAATTTTAACATTTCAAGATTTTTTAAAAGTTAATATAATTAATCAATAATGGGTAAAGCATTATTAAACTGTGAAAAGTATTTTTAAAAAGTATTATATCATTATCAGAATATGTATTAGAAAATTATAAATCAGCATGAATTAGAAAGATACTAAGATTCTGTAAATAATATGTAAAAAAGATACATTTCAGTTTAACATAACTACTAGCACGATTCTCTTGTGCGAATCAAATATAAAAATCGTTTTATTCCGCATTTCATTTTAAACATTTTCAACAAACAACAAGTGACAACAAGCCTGTAACTCTCGGAAAGGAAGTATCTCTGGAAATTGAAACGTGAATATTAACTTCATATTTAAACGCATTATAACCCCTAAAATTTAACGATCAGCACATCCGAGAAGATACATAACATTATATGTGGTAAAAAAAGCAGCTTCAAAATTTCGCGGTCGTCCTTTCACCTTGAGCTTGAGTTGACGCTCGGCCATGCATATGCAAGAGGATATAAAAGATGAAATACGGAACAACGGTCCCTAAGGTTTTACTGGCACATCTGGAATTGAAAACGAGAAGCAATAGGAACAGATTTATCGTCTTGCAAGAGGAAAGACGATGACGAATAATGAGAGGAACGAACTAAATCTTTGAATATATGTTAGATGACATCCCTCATGTACGGAAGAGAATAAATGCACACACACATACGTAGCGATGACAAGAAGCTACATTTGAGAACGGATAAAAAATTCTGTCCGTATGTATTCTATTTATTTCTAGAAGGCATATATTTATATTAAAACCCAGTTCATAAAAAGGTTGTTTCTTTAATTTTATTTTGCAAATATTTATTGATTTAGTATAAACCAATAACATTTTTACTAAAAAATAATGCTATTCATCGATATACATGTTTTATATATAATTATATATACATAAAAAATAGGCACTTCAGAATGTATTTTTCTAAATTTTCTTTTTTAATAACAATGTGTATCTTTTAACTAAGGTAAAAAAGAGTAATTTCTTTTTTATCTCAAATATATTCTAAAGTCAAGTATTAATATAATTTTTCGATTTAATATATTTTAACATATTAGATTTAATATTTATTTCAAAGTTTTAGAAAGATAAATTTATCTATATATAAATGTAATACCTAAAAATTTGTACATCTTTTTATTTTGTTCTTGTATATTATTAAGGTTTTCGATATTAAAGTGAAATAAAAATTTGTACGTAACTTTTTTCAAACAAAAAACTAATTTTTTTAGTCGTTTCCTTTCGAAGGTATTGATTGTTACAAAATTTCAAATTTTCTAGAAAACATACATAAAAAATTCGGCATATAATTCAAATTTATAAAATAATACAAATAGTATATTACAACAAGAATTCAATTAATAATAAACAATATTTTTTTGAAAGCTTCTACAAGTTTTATCTAAGCATATACAGAGATAGAAAATATTATTTAATGACAAGAAATAAAACCCTAAATTGTGAGGTTAATGGCTAGGATATTTGACAGTTAGAGAAGAAGCGGTGACTAATTAGTGTAAAAAGTGCGTTTCTCGACCCTTTGCTATTTCTTACTTGGATAGCAATAGCAATCTGACACCGCCCCTGAAACGCTTGGATGCATCCAAGCACAAATCCTAACGGACATTTACGAGAGAATATGCATGTTACTGATCTTGAAAAAAATTAGTATTTAGTAGAATATATAAATATATTTGTATATTGCTTTACTAAAAAAAAAATGAAATTCATCTTTTTCCAAAACTTTTCTACTCTTATGATTCTTTTATCAGTATTAAGTTTAATAAAAAAAGTCCAATATTTATTCTTAATTTTTAGAATAAAATGTAAATTATTTGAATGAAATAATTTTTCAATTGAAATAATACAATACACGTGTATTTGTGAAATAATAGTGGCTTATAAAATAATCGAAATTACCACGTGAAAAAATTTAAATTACTAAAACAGTATTTATAATTACTAAATTGTATTTTTTATCATAAAATAGTGTTTTATAATGCTTTATACTTTTGAATAAGACTATTTAAGATATAATATATCGATTATAATATCGATTGTAAATAGTTCGATTATAATATATCTTATTATTACTTAAATTTTTTAAATATTAATTTTAGCTGCCAAATTTTAGTAACTCTAATTTCTATATTTTTATAAATAATTATAATAATATTTTTGTCAAATAACTATATTAAAATAATAAATCAAAACAAATATTATTCATCATTACATTTCTATTTTAGATTGTTTTTTAAACTGCGCAAATATCGAATTTTCTATATTATACTACGTACAACATAATCAAAATATCATTAGCGACATAATATTTTTTATTATTTGTAATTCTCTCGTCTACTATAATATTTTTTCTTATTTTATTGCCTTTTGTCTTTTCTTTTCTTAAGTTCAGTACAAAAATGTAATTACTTTGGTAATTAGGGAACAACACTTGTGTGTGGTCCTAATAGGTAATTAAAGCAAAGAAAATACTTAAGGGGTTCTTTTGCTCCTATCCGGTAAAGTAAAATTTTTACGTATATTATTTTCTCTTTAAGCATTATAATTAATCAAATATCAATAAAAAATTATGGTTTGCTGTACAAAGTGTCAATTAAGGAGTAAACTAGCGTAAAATTCCTTACTGTTACTCTTGCTGAATTCTTTTATTTACAGTACAAATATGAATCTGAAAGTCCATATTTATAATGAACATTTAAAAAATTAGCAGCCTTGTAATGATGAATTAAAAATATCAATACTTTAAAACTATAACTTTTTAAATGAAAATAAAAGAATTATTATTTGTAATTAATCATTCATATGTATTTGTAAAAGATTTATTTCAGAATAAATAAATGTAATACAGTTTTGTAGTTAAAAGATCAAATTTAATTTTACATATTTTTTTTCAATCGTCATGTTGCAATCCTAAAAAACAAGATATTCAAGACATCGAAATTTGTAATTTAAAATGCTGATAAGGTAAGATTATAGGCCAATATTCACTTTTCACTTTAAATAATTATAATATATTTACACTCATTGTTATCTTGTTTATAGTTATAGTTATGTATTTATATCTAATAGATATTGGTAAAAATATTTCAAATTATTAAAAGTTAATGT
>JAPYYT010001404.1:0-30389 GCA_030522565.1 Ceratosolen corneri | reverse complement strand
CGACAACAACGACAATGACGACGGCGACGACGATGACGATTGCCATCCCTACCAATAGTCCCAAGATCGCGTCTGCCGCCACCACCACCACGACCACCACCAGCCTCGCCTCTTCCACGTCCTTCAACACCACCTCCATCGCCGTCGCCACCGCCGCCGTCGCCGCCGCCTCTGTGTCCACCTCCATCTCCACCTCTAGTTCCATTTCGGGCCCTGCATCCACAGCTTCGTCCTTATCCTCAATCGCAATATCAACCTCGCCCTCAACCTCAGCCTCGACCTTAAGCTTAGCCATAACGTCAACCTCATCCGCATCCTTGTCGTCGTCTATCGTCGACAACATGGCCCTGCAGCTAGCTAAGGGTCTCGTTAAACGCGACCTCGACCTCTTCGATCTTACAAGATCCGATGGCCACAAGTCAGGCTCCGAGGCCGGCCAGCACATATTATCCCAGTCGGCTCAATTCGGCAAGGGCGTCGAAATTGGATCCAAGGCCAAGGGCTCGTCGAGCCCCTCGGTCTCAATGGCCCCAGAGGCCCAAAAGCCCCATCAACTCGAGCTCGCTCTCAAGTCGAGCGGATTCGAGACAGAACAGCTCAAGGCACCCTGCCCAACCAAAGAGCTCGACAGGAGGGAGAAGAGCCTGGCCAAGCTCAACGGGGGCATCGCAGTGACGTCAGTGACGAGCGGTGAGAAGCCAAAGGAGGTCGGATCCCAGCGTTTGGCCAAGGCCGCCGAGAGCAAGGAGTCCAGCATCGAGTATGTTAAGTCGTCCTCGGCGTCTTCCTCCACGTCATCGCCGTCCAAGCCCGAAGCCGCGTTCAAGCAGCCGTGTGACGAAGTCAGCGGCAAGCACTCGAGCGTCGCTCAGCAAAAGCTTGAGCCCAAGACGCCGTCCCAGCCGAAGAAGAGCGCTGCCGAGACGCAGACCCTTAAGGGCAAGCCCGAGTCGTAATTTGCATTCGAGCGGAGTGCAAGATACAGGAGAGGGAACGGGGCAGAAGCCTTACCTCTCGCTCGTGTACATTCGTGTAAATATGCGCTAAAGGTTGATTTCCTGTTTCATTTATTTTTCATGCGAATCGAGGTTTATTATTATTGTATTTTGTGTTGAGCACAGCATTTATCCAGAATATTATGTATATCGAACACCCGATCACATTATTATTACTTTTTTTTTGGTTTGTTCGTCCATCGTTTCTTCATTAATAGAAGATTGTTAAACTGGAAAATTGCCTTTTTGCTAACTTCGAGCCGCTTCATCAATCATCATCAACCTCTCGGGCCTCTTTTCTTTATAGACACGCGAGGAAAAGAAGCTTGTAAGGAAGCTTGTAGCGATTATAATTTGCTCCCGTTAATAGTTTAATATTTTAAATTATTTCTCTTGCGATTCATTCGTTCTATCGTTGCTCACTTAGTGGCAATTTGTGGGGGGTGGGGGGGTGGGGGTTACGTTTCGGTAAACTTGTAATGTTGCCGATAACTCTTCGCACGGCGTACACACAAAATCATAAACAGTGAACAAAGCAAATGACAAAAAAGAATAATGCAACCCGTGTAACAACTATTCAAATAGTCATATAATCGAATCAATCCGCAGTTTTAAATGCCTTCGAAGCATTTGTTAATCGAGTCGCAATATTACACACGCAGGACGACAATGGTCGCTGTCTATTCGTTTTGTAGATTGTATCTAATTAGGTTTCTGAGCTTGCGTTGAAGCTGAAGCTGCAATTGTTTACCTGTAAATTGAATATTCATAAATATGTGAACGCGATATGGGTGAATTTTAAATTAGCGAGCAGCCGTGATAACTGCATATACGACTTTTAACATCCACACTTCACTGAAATATTATTATATTTTGAACGTTTACTATTAACATTGCAACAAGTAAAGCTTAAATACGAGATCAAAACTATTGCATTAGTTGAATGATCAAATGACTCCAATTAATCGTGCAGCCAAATACCATCTCATATATTAGTACGATATGTGGTTTCTTTTTGGGACCAATACAAGATATATATATAAAAAAAAAAAATAATAAATAAATGAATAACTAGTATGTGCTTTCATGATTCTTCCACTTCGTAAAGATTTTTAAATTTTTAAATAATTTAAAAATGTAAATGAAATTGAAATTAATTTATTGCAATACAGTGGGCATAAATCTTTGTGTTATTCAAGTGATTTTAATATGTCGAGGTCAATGTAATGTACATATAGAACGCGCATGTGGAACTAATAATTTTAGATTAAAAAATAACTGTTAAATTTAATTTTTTTTTTTTTTTTTTAAAAAGAAAAGAGAAAAAAAGCATACATTATTGTGTAATTAAGATTATTATTTTGTAATATATAAAAGTAAATGACAAAACGATTAAAGCAGAATAATATATTAGTGTAATATTACCGCACCATAAAAAATTGTATATCGTATTTTGGCAAAAGAGAAAAATGGAGCAAGTACGTCTGATCGATGGAGACGATCACTTATTTATTACTTGGAATAGTTTCAGCTTCAGTTTATATGCGCAACTTGATAGCATACAATTTGTCAATCAACTGAATACATAAATATTAGAATGTTATTTTCGTTCTCTTAACCGTTCCAAACGTTTCCAAATATCATCAGATCTTAACGATGATAAAATAAATATTTAACGTGTTAAATGTATTTAATTAAATTAAGATAATGTTACTTACAGATACACATTTTTATATCATAGGTTGACAAATTTGTATAGTTTATAGTCTCGAATATTTTCTTAAATTAATCGTACGGCGAGGGTGAAGTTTAGATTTACTTGATTATTATCCGAAAGCATTAATTGAATTGAATGTTCGTTGGAATCGTAGTCTGCATAGAATAAATGTGAATAAACATTAAAATATACATGAAATTTTCTCTGTGTACCGATGCCTTTCAAAAATTCATGTTATCGATGATCAATTTGAATGGAAAATATTCGAGGACCGCTAAAAGATGTAGTAGTGAAATGCCCGAGGCCTTATCATACCTTATATTGAGTAAATGGACGCGGAACAATAAATTTATTGGATGATAAATCTGCAACTTTAATTGCACGACTCTAGTAAATAATAATCGAACGCTGTGATCGTTATGCCGTTTTCATGAGAACGGACCATGCGATATCTTCTCCAATAAACACAGAGTATCTTTCTTTAAAAAAATTTAGGAGAATTTATCGCTTGAAAAAGAATAAAGTAATGACAAAATTATATATCGTACTTTTTTTAAAGGATGAAACATTTTGGGACGCGAATCAGGTGCGGGAATGAAAAAAAAATATGTTTTAAATAGAAGACGTTAACAGCCTGTGTAATGCGCGACGTGAATGATAAAAGTATAATAATAAATGCAACAGATCACTTTTCCTTCATTTATTTAGAACAGAATAAAGCTCCAATTTATTTGTACATAGTGTATCATGTTTAAAGAATTTATATATGGAATGACAATTGAAAATTATTATTATATTATTAATATAATTATGTATTTAATACTTAAGGACATACTGATAGTATCTTTCTTTGTTGTCAGAAGATATTAATTTCTAGATAAATATTTGACCAGAGAGTAATGTATTTTTAATCAGTTACATATGGATCAGGAGATGTTTTTCCTCTTTCATGCAAAAATATAATAGAATGCACCACAGTATCGCTGTAGTTTTTTTTTTCTTTTTTTTTTTTTTCATTTTTTTTTTTTTTTTTTTTTATCAAACTTATACACATGCTTCCTTATTTTAATAAAAAATATTTACAAAGCCTTATTTATATTGTATTATAAACTATTATGAACAAATTCTTTAATTCTCGTGGGAGGTTCAAGGATTTGTTAATTTCTCTATATGTCTAGCAACATCCTTTAATTTAAGAACCAATTCTTGAAGCTCTTGAATTGTACACATGAATTGAACGGACTGAACATTGCCATGTTTCATTGTACTAAGTGAAATATTATAGTTAGGAATTCCAGCAGAATTATGTATACTGGACTATTTCAAGTAGCAAAAATATTATTTCAATTAATATATTTTTCATATAGAATACAATTGTTTTATCTATAAAATACCTTTATGCAATAATCTATTCGCCAGTCAACATCAATAATGTGTGGTAGGCCATTACCAATTGATTCCAAATTTTCTTGAAGTTGTTCTTTATGATTAATATAAAATTGACATAGTTTATCGACGTAAGCTTTTGTCAAAGTTGTGCATCTTAATAATCTAGTTAATTCTTCTAAGCTTGTATCGTGTCTTGCAGTCTCAACGAGTAACTTAATAACATCGGCATAGGCAGTTTTAATAACATCCGGTTTAGAACCACATAATTGCGTAAGAGCTACATTACATGAATTACAAATGCATCATAAAATTTCAATCGATAATAATAAAGCTTTAGTCAAAGAAATATATTTTTGTATATAAAAGTAAAATAGCACGGACTTTATCAACTACAATAAAGATAACGTTTCTTTATATATTTACTACAAATTAAATTTGTTTCAAAGCAAAGTTACATTTTCAATGGAAAATACTGTAAAATGTTTTTAGCTTTTTGCTTACATTACAAGTACTTTATGAATACAAATTTTGAAAAATTCTAATTTCCGAATATCTAAACATTAATAATCCTGGTGATTTATTAAAATGCTTTGTGTGACTATGGTTTCATCATAATGCAAGTGCAGTAGACAAAACGGTCTTTAAAAAACAACCTATTAATTCAGATGATATATAGCGAATGTAATTGTCAAATAAGAGGAAAAAAAAATGCAATCAAAGAAAGTACAAAATATAATAAACATCGGAAGTAAATTCAATACCTTCACTATTAGATTTTCTACATGCATGGGACAGTGCGATGCGTATTAATTGATCGAAAGTCTCGTCGTTCAATTTGTTTAAATTTTGCCCATCAATTAGACACTTCACTTTGTTCTCCGTGAGTTCCATAACTCAGAATTTAGGTTAGAATCAACATTAACGCAAACACAATTATCAGTTTGCGTATTGTGCAGAAGATCAGTACTTACTGCAATGGCACAATCAGGCGCGATATATACTTAGATTATAACTATAAAATGTACCGCAATAGTGTAGGCCTGATATGAAATATTGCCGATGACATTAAAACTTTTAAAAGGAATGTACTTGTATTTCAAAATATTTGCCTTTTTATCATTATTATGTACATGAAAATAAATCATTTTAAGCCCCCCCAATTCAATATTAGTTAACAATTATCCAAGTAAAATTAAAACGTTTACGGCTAGTATTATAATTAATTTCTAAGGCATACAGAGTATTGGTACAATATTCAAACTATTACGACAGTCTTTTATAAATAAATTATGTTGCGTTTAAGCACTAATAGCCAGAGAGTTGAATGAAAGCAGACATAATAGGTTACTTATGCTCTCGAATTAACTATTAGTTATCGATAGTTGCAATTCTTTTCTATCCATATTTGGAGGAGAAGATTGCAAGAGATTTTAAATTCACTTGTTCAATAAAAATAAATGCATTTTTACAATATTTATTATTTTATTTACAATTCACATTACACTTGATATATTTAAAGCAATTATTTATAACATAATGTACGTACGTATGACCGAATAAAAAAATACCACAAGTTAATGAAATAGATTACTTTCTATTTAAATTTGTACTCGATTATGTATAGTTAGATAAGGTCACAGATTACATATAAATTTATATATCTATATATAAACTTGCAAATCATCATGAATATTACTTTTTTTTTTAATCATAGACACGTTATAAATTATTTATAAATACGGAATCAGAAACAATTAAACGAATTTTCACGCATTTATGTAGTTTTTGTTGAACCGTATATACTTATATAATTTTGCACACTAATAAATATGACTTGTTTAATAGTTTCAATTTAAGATTTAAAATACGCACGAGATAAGATAAAATGAAACAACTTAATGATTTGAAAATTATATGAAATTGATATTGTAATTCTGTCCATACATTTGCTGTTCTTAGAAGCGCAAGGTAAGTCATTAATTATACGGAAAAAAACAGGTCAGGATTTTGTTAATTGTTTGGCTTATACAGGAGCATGTAGAGAATTAGTATATAATTAAAAGTAATGCCTTGTCATTTTCAAAGAGTTTTGAACATTTTTTAGTATTTTTTATAGATTTTGTATGTTCACATAACAAAACTGTTTGAGATTATATTCATATAAAGTTTTTGTTTATAAATTTTTATGCTATTAAATGTGATTCTATAATTCTACTCAATTTCATAACTTTTTTTTTAATAAAATGATTGTGGTGAATTAATTTATTTTACAATTTAATCAAATAATTTCAATTAATTAAAATTCTATAATTTTTCTATTATCATTTATAGAATGGAAAAGGATGAGGACCAGTCTTCCGAAAAATTGAGCTTGTATATTAATTCAAATGAATTGGACAGTAGTATTAAAGAAAATTTAATTGAGTAAGTTATTTTTATCATACTTAACATTATTATTAATTGAAACTAAATTTTACCATGAATATGCTTGTATATATATATATATATAAAGAAGTACAATACAAGTTCAACTGTAATTTTAATTTAACATGTCTGAAATTAACATGAACATTTTTTTATATCAAACATCTTTTGAGATAAGAAATGAATGACCACCAAGCAATTCACAAGAATTTTACTGCCTTTCTTGTTATTTTAAAGATTGCTCATAATGAACATTGATCAAGGTTATTTTACGTGTAATGTTTACAAAAGTATTCATACTATAGCCTTATCCTGAAAGTAAAATTAATCATTGCAATATTATGTTAAAGTTAGTATAATAGCTAAGATAAAGTTAGTTATTAAAAATATTATGAACAATTAATTACATTTGCAAGTAGTAAAATAAATGTGAAAATTTAAAAAATTGTACAGCTATGTTGTATTATATATGAAAAGTATTTTTTTAGAGATCAACATAATGGATTTGATACACCAATTATTCATAAATATTCATTCAGACATACTTTTCCACAGGTACCAATCTTTCTTTTATAAAGAATAAGAAATTTATTTCCCTTTGTAATTCCATTCTTATCTTATTCAAGATTATCATTAGTTGTATAGCACACTGTGTTGTTATTCAAGCTGGAATAAATATGGCTTTCAGTACCATTTTGGAAGATGGTTTAAAGAAAGAATTTTCTTTAACGATGGACCAAATATCTTGGATTGGTATAACAAATTTTACAATTTTTATTACTAAGTTATATTAAAAAAAATCATTTGTATAACTTGTTACATTTGTAAATATGTACTCAGTCTTATATAATTTTAACGAAGTATGTATAATTATTATAAACAGCAAGTTTGGTTACAATATCAGTTCCCCTTGGATCATTAATTGTTGGACCATTAATGGATCTGTTTGGACGTAAAAAAATTTTGTTGATTTCTTGTACAATAAATATAATATCATCTATTATTTTGATATTTGCCAATTCCGTTACTATAATTTATATTGCTCGAGTAACAGCTGGTTTTTCAAGTGGACTGTCATCTGTTAGTATTGTGTACATATCAGAAATTTCACATCCACAAATTAGGCCAATGTTATTGTGCTTCAATTCTGTTTTCGTTTCACTGGGAATTTTAATTACATACTGTCTTGGAATATGGCTTACTTGGAATCAGATGGCAATTAGTTTTATATTACTTAATTCTTGTATATTATTTATATTGTTTTTTATTCCTGAAAGTCCATATTGGCTTATGTATTTTGGAGAAAAGGAATTAAATATACATATAAATAAAGTTCAAAATATATTAAGACTATTAAATAAATCTGAAGGAGTAAGTGTAGATTTAATATAATGTAATTTTTAAGTGTAATAATTAATTGTGAAAAGTTTATGTTTTTAAATATAAAATATTTTTGTAGATGTATAATGAAGAACTTCAACGAATGAGAACAATTTCAGAAAAACAAAATACAGATAATGAATTGAAAAATTCAATTAGAGAGAAATTTTTATACTTTTATAAGCAATTAAAGTATCCAACTGTATATAAACCTTCGATAATTTTATTTACATTATTTTTAATACAACAACTTACTGGTTCATATGTAATCATATTTTATGCTCTTTCTGTATTTGATAATATTGGGGGGAACTTTGGTACTGGATTAGATAAATATGGTGCAATGGTTATACTTGGTGTTATTCGATTTTTTATAAGCATCCTTGCATCTTTATTTAGTAAAAAATTTGGTAGACGTACACTCTGTATAATAAGTAGCTTAGGAATGGCCATTTCTATGTTTTTTTCAGGAATGTATATCTATCTTACATCTTCTTGCGATGAAAATGGTAAATTTAAAGAGATTATGGTTAAACAAAATTGGGTCTTACTTATAATAATACTTTTTTATGTAAGCACAAGTTGTTTTGGATTTACTATAATTCCATGGACATTAATTGGTGAATTGTTACCGATATCTGTTAGAGGAGTTCTAGGAGGAGTTATGATATCTATTGCGTATATAATGATGTTTGGAATGATAAAAGGCTATGTATATATGATAGATAAAATGGGTGTACAGGGAACATTTTTCTTTTTCAGTGTTTCTTCATTTATAGGTGCTGTTTTTGTATATTTTTTTTTACCAGAAACATTGGGAAAATCATTTTCAGAAATAGAACAATATTTCAATAATGTTAATGAAAAAGAAGTTTCTACTGAAATAATTAAAACATAGTTATATATAATACATATATAATTTACATATATAATTTATTCTTTACCAATGTTCTGATACAGTATTGAATACATAATATACTATGTAACTAGCATACCAGTTGGTTATCACATTAAATTAATTGCTTTATATTTGATTTATAAATGATTTATATTTCAAGCATTTTTTAATATATTTTATATTAAATAATTTTGTACATGTTAAGAAATGAAAAACAAGTGATTACAAATAAAGTTATCAAAAATCAAGAAGCACAATTGTTTTAACTGAAATATAATACTAATTAATAAGGAGTTGCATTTAAAAATTGAACAAAATTGTACAAATGTCAAATTAAATTCAATAAAATGTTAAAAGCATTTGACATGGCACATTACAATGTACGAACATTGGATAGTCAATGTAGTTCAGATAAGTATTTTCTTATTTCCTCTTATATATTAATACGATTTTCAAAAAGATTTTCAAATTATTAATAAAAAATTGTATATTTGATAATATTTTCAAATCATTTAATAAAATTCGATAAATTATATTCTGATTTTCACCTCTTTTATAAACACTTAGAATAGCTTATAAAATTTGTGAAATTTAATTATTTAAATTGGAATTACGATCGTTATATTCGAAATATTTTGTTGAATGTTATTTAAAAGCAGTTGGAATTTATTTAATTCCAAAAAAATATTAACGAAACAGTAAGAAAACAATCGACTCGATTATAAATTTTGAATATTTCACTTATCATTTTTTTCTATGCACTATTTAATTAACTGCAGCTTTTGAAAATATTCCATTTATATTTCGTATTTTTTACTTAACCAACTCTCCTATTAAAATGGCTCATTTTATTATATATATATATATATATATTTATATATTTATTATATATTTATTATATATTATATATTTGTTCACATTAGTCTTTTTATAGATGAATATAATCGAGTATTCGTGCTTTCATTTACATATCCACGTGTAATATAGCAATTTAATAATTATTAATTTGAAAATAAAATGTTATCATCGTTAGTTAATATTATAATATGTAATATAAAATCCCGATTTCCACGCAGGCACTCGAAGCTTAAATAAATTTAAAAATAATAAAAAAAACCCTTAATTCACAAATTAAATTGGGTGATATTTCGTGTAAAATTGTGTTCGGATTTCTCACATATTTAAGTGCATTTTATTCGCCAGGTATTCATTCATTATCTATTCAAAATGGAAACGCTGCTGTCAACAACCTGTTTGTCTACACCTTTTATTTTTATATGCGGGTGTTTTACACCGTACATATGTGTTTGTAGCACGTCTGCTGTTTATGTCTAACCTTATATATTCAGGCGAACGTAATAAAAACTGCATTCCGAAATTGGTAATCGTTTGACAATGTATCGAGATTATAGGCATTCGTAGGAAAATGAAATTTTGGCGACACAAAATTAGATATATAATTTACACTCTTTATGCGGTTGTTATCTTAATTATTATTAAACGTTTTTCGCTCATAAGTGCTCACAATCGCGTTCTAATAGACAATCTACAGCTTGAAAACAATACGACAAATTATGAAAAAAATGAAAGGTAAAAATTTGTTGATTGTTGATTGAATTGTCATTTTATGGTACGGTTTCGTTGCAGGTATGAGCAGTGGATTAACGAATATGTTAAAGGTATATCGCGAAAATTAGGTGAATATGGTAAGCCTGCTTACCTTAGTGGCGAAGAGAAAATTAAAGGAAATGAAGTCCTTAAAAAGAAAGCAGTAAATATAATTCTTTCAAATAAAATATCATTCCAAAGAAAATTACTAGACATCAGAGATCCACTGTAAGTGTTTTAATAAAAAAAATTTTTTTTTTTACCAAACGAGAATTATTAATTAGAGAATATGTTTTGATTTTATTTGAAATACAGCTGTAAAAATGTAACATATGATATTGTCCTGCCTTCCGTAAGCATAATTATAATCTTTCACAATGAAGCATTCAGCGTACTTTTACGTACAATATACAGTGTGCTAAAAGAAACACCACCAAAACTCCTGAGAGAAATTATTCTGGTCGATGATAAGAGTGACGAAGGTAATATTAAAAACTACTTTCCATACGCTAGTAATAATAGAATATTAGTGCTAATTTAGTCTTTTATCGAGCATTTCGATTTGGATAATCCAACTGAGCTTATTTTTGAAATTTGGTTTGTGTAAACTTATTTTTGACCATGGATTCTATTCAATGGTTTCGAGTAAACTAGACACAAATGTAAAATCAAGACTAATGAAAGTCAGAAATTAAATTAGTCAGATTAGTAACATTAAAATGAAATACATATAATTTTTATTTAAATTTACTCATATTATCACACATTGATTTTATAAATTATCAGAACACCTTCAGGGTTTATTGGAATATTATATTCAAACACGTTTCCCAAAGAAGGTGAAGTTACTAAGATTACAACAGCGACAAGGATTAGTAAGAGCTCGATTAACAGGGGCTAAAAGTGCATCAGGGGATGTTTTAATGTTTTTAGATGCTCATTGTGAAGTAATAAAACACTGGTTTGTTTCTTGTCAACTTCTTAAATTATTATACTACCTATTTACTGAAAAGAGATTTGTATTTTAGGCTGGAGCCATTGTTGCAAAGAATAAAGGATAAACGTAATGCAGTTGTAACGCCAATCATAGACAACATATCGGAAGAAACCTTCGAATATTTATATAATAATGAACCATCGTTTTTTCAAATTGGAGGATTTAGTTGGTCGGGTCATTTTTTGTGGATAAATATTCAAGAAAATGATTTAAAATCCAAAACCTCTTCTATTTCTCCTGTAAGATCACCCACCATGGCTGGTGGACTCTTTGCAATTAATAGAAAATATTTTTGGGAAATAGGTAGTTATGACGACCAAATGGAAGGCTGGGGAGGAGAGAATCTTGAAATGTCATTTCGAGTAAATAACAGAATAAATTAATTTTTTATCGTCTTATTTTAAACATAAGATTTGTCTTGTAAAGATAAAAGTATGTGTATTTCAATAAAATACCGAATATTTTAGATATGGCAATGTGGTGGAGTTCTCGAAACTATACCCTGCTCTAGAGTAGGTCATGTTTTTCGAAATTTTTTACCTTACAAATTCCCAATGAATAAAGATACACATGGTATTAATACAGCAAGATTAGCGAATGTATGGATGGACGATTATAAAAGATTATTTTATTTACATCGTGAAGAATATAAGGTATATGAAAATAATGATGTACTTGGGTTAGATAATTGTAAATATAGAATTTAAATTGGAAATTATTTTTATAACAGGATAAGCCAGAGATCATTGGTGATATAAAAAGTCGTATAAATTTACGTGAAAAATTAAAATGTAAAAGCTTTAAGTGGTATTTAGATAATGTATATCCTGAAAAATTTATACCAGATGAAAATGTACAGGCATTTGGTAAAGTACGAGTTCAAACACAAAATTTATGTT
The DNA here is from genome assembly GCA_030522565.1 of Ceratosolen corneri. Lineage (NCBI taxonomy): Eukaryota > Metazoa > Arthropoda > Insecta > Hymenoptera > Agaonidae > Ceratosolen > Ceratosolen corneri. Next base: position 18,082 of record JAPYYT010001404.1, on the reverse strand, counting down.
TAGATAATTTACAACGCGACGAAGAAAAACCATATAATATAGGAGTATACGAATGCCATTCAAAATTGTATCCAAGCCAGGTATATGATTGAAAAATATTTATATCATTTTATATACAACAATAATATACATTTTTGCTAACTTCAATCTTATTGTGAAATTAAATGTTATGAGTTCAAAATTAAAACATATATAAATATAAAATTACATAACTTTGCATAAACATAATTTTTTTTTAATAGCTAATATAGGAGTTAAAAATAATGAAAAGAATCTCAATATAAATGATACAATATTAAAAAATTTATAAATCATCAAACTATATTTTGACATTTAATAAAAGCAATAAATTTCATTAATAATATTTAAAAATTTATTTTCTGCAAATTTAACATCATGACTGTATTATTTAAATATTTTTAATATGGAAAGAATCGATATATTTAAATTATAAAATTTTTTTATCATCTATAATAAATTATAGCCCAAGACATATTAGTTCTAGATATTAATAGTCTTCTAGTAATCAAGTCTTTATAGATATTTGTAATAATTCTGATTTTATTTACATTAATCAAGATAATTAGTTTAATAAATTTATTTTTATATTCTTCTCAAATTAGTATTTTTCTATGAGCAAAAGTGGAGAATTAAGAATGGAAGACACATGTGCTACTGTGATTGAAGATGAACATTTGAAAAATATTTTTAAAGTCAACATGAAAGCTTGCGAAGATATTGAACATGATAAGGAATGGATATTAACTGAGGTATGTATTATAAACAAGCAGACATTAATGCATTTAAATAAATCAATCGGTACATGAAAAATAAAATTAACCATTTATAATGTAGGATGGAAAGATTTTACATTTAAGGACAGGATTATGCCTCGATGCAACTGGTATACATAGCAAGGAAGATGTTATAATTTCTGCCTGTTCCGACTCACCAGATCAATTTTGGCAATTTGATTTTTATGGTGATAAAATCAACCCTAGATGAAATCTAGTTGATTGTTATAAAGATTAAAGGCAGCTCAAATAATGCAGCTGAAATATTTATATGACATATATTTTATATTAAATATTAAAAAACTTGTTTATAGTTTTTATTATAAAATTGTTGAAATTACTAATTAAAAAAATGTTTATAAAAAAAAAGTATATATAATATTTTAATAGAAAACAATAGTGGAATGATGCATATATTACATGAAATTGAAATTGTTATTTGTTAATATTTTTTTACCGAAATTTTATAAATATAAATTTACCTAAAGTAATGTCTCTTCACTTCTAATGTATTCTCCTATATCAGCTTGATGGAAACAAACTATTGACATTGGATCTGCACACGCACACTCTAAAGTACTTTTCGCCGCAACTCCAAATCCCTAAATATAAAAATATAAAAAAATTTTATATACAAATAGAAGAATTTAATTTATATTTCAATTAAATTTTATTTCTAAATTCTTACTGTAATGTACTAAAAACAAAATTTATCTATATTAAACAATGTTTATACCACTATTTTAATTAATTATTTATCAACAAATTTATTGCATAAATAATATTAATACTTTAATATTAAATACATGAATTTAACTTTTAATTTTCAATTCTCATTTAATACATTTATTTTTAATTTAATAAAGATTAATTTATTTCACATTAAATATTTATAAAAATAATATGCATATGACGTGGTGTAATGATTAATTTCATATTGTAACTTTAAATAGGAACACTTTCATTAAATTTGTAATGAAACATAATTTTATTACTCTAATTGTTGAATGTTGAATTTATGAAACTTTTTATATAAGCTATTTATAAATAATACTTACTCATTAGAATTTATTAAAATAAATAAAATTATTTTGTTATTAAAACATAATTATATATTAAAAATTATATAATTATTAGCTTATACCACCGAATTATTAAATTAGATAAAGGATTTGAAGTATATAATTAGATTTAATAATTATAACTTATACTATTTCATGATTTATATTTTTCTAAAAATAATTTTATTTACCAAGGGTAAATCATTCATTGAATATACTACAACTCCTTGATACTTTAAAGTATTTTCAGTTATTCTTCCTAAACCAGCTTTGTTTATATTGTTACCATATAAAAACTGTTGTTCAGCTGAAGGTTTAACCCATATTTTATGCTAAAAATATAAATAACTTTCATACAATGTTTTAACAATATGTAAGCAATAAAATAAAAATAAAAATAAAAAGTAATACGTGCCTTCGCATAGGGTGCTAAATAATGTAAGGCAGTAATGTGCAGTCGAAACTTTCCAGATTTTGTAAATTTTCCTATGCATGTGCCAGCGTTTATTAAATTATTCGATGCCACTGTAGTTGCTAAACCTAAAATCTTTTCTGATACATAAAACACTCTGTCTTTTTTAATCCGAAAACAATAACTACCATCTGGTCTGTCAATTAGTAATGATATATTATCTCCAATACTAAAAGTAAAATTCGTGTGACAAAATTGAACGAATTAAAAATTTTAGTCAAACATTCGATTGGATTGGTAATCAAAGTTTGAGCAAAAGACATAACCTAATAAGATCATAAAACTTACTATTTTGATAATTTGTCAAATACTAGTTTTGTTTTTTCCTCTGATAAACGTTTCATTATGCACCATGAATTGAATCACTTGAAAATTTGATATAAACTTGTAGAAAAAAAAAAAAATCAACACAGAGTATAAACAAGTGAATTCACTATCTAACAATTAATGAACTAAAAAAATATTAAATGTACCAACAAGTAGTAGCTCAAAATAACGAGTGGCTTCCACTTTAAAGTAAAAACTGATTGGCCAATCCAATAGATGGATTTAACTAAATAAATAGTAATCTAATCAATAAACTATAATTCTACTGTATGCATATACTGCATAGCATGACTTCAAGCACATGTTGAATTAAAAAGTGGGACAAGGGAATAAGAGTGGAAAATCGAAGAGAAAAAAAAACAATGGCATATAAGTCACTCCCTCTTCCGTGTTATGGAGCTTTTACTCGAAAGCAATTAACTTTCAAGTACGCGAGGAATTACCAATATCAATTTAAACTGCAATTAACTTTCGGAGGCTTATGTTTGTTGGGAAGACTATGTATCGCAAGCAACACAAATAACATTAATAATTACAGCATAATCGCGTAGTTAATTTTGCGTGTAATATTAAAAAAAACTTCAACATAATTTCCACAAATTCATAAATTTAATTATCATTAATTATATTCATAAATTATAATATCAATATCTTTAAAAAATATTTTAAATTATTTAAATTTTCATTTAGTTACTCTTACCATCATTTAATTAATTTTTTTACGGAAGTACTTGTCAAAGCAATTTTTTATGATTTTCTTTAATCTTGGAAAGTTGAAATTTCATTAAAATAACTCTCTCTCTCTCTCTCTTGTATCTGTACTTCTAAATTCTCCATCTAAATTCCTGACTTTCATTTTTTTCTCATAAAAAGCTGTAAAAACATGACAAGACACTTGTTCATTTTTATAAAAGAATAAAACGTTTTGTGTAATTTTTTGCCGCAATATAAATCCAATACTTCCTAAAATGTCTTTGAATAAAGAGATGCTCATAGTAATGCCCGAATTGCAATGTAAATTTTTATGGCGTATTTTTTTGATATTAAGATGTTGGCGCCAATATCCTTGAGACTTATTACCCATATTAATATCTACTAATTCGCTTACATATCCACAGAGAAGTAAAAATTCTCAATAAAAAAAAACAAAATTTCATATAAACCTAATGCTAATAATATCAATAAATCAATATAGATACTTTAGACTACAGATTCTATAACTACAAAACTAATGTATCTGGTTTATAAATGGTTTGCTGTTTGAATCCAAATCTCTGTCATCATTTTATTGTATATAATTATTAATTATGCTATTTCTCTTATTCAGGTTGGCCTACTTACTTTGTAATTGTTTGCTCATTCTTAGCAGAAGAGTCGTATATTAGGATTGTATTACAACATTTATTTTTTATATTTTTTTATACAATTTAATGAACACATCAGTAATAAAATAATTGTATTACAATTACATTGCAATCTTTACAGAACCGACTATTCATAAAAATGAACAACAAATTTTAACTGCTTAAAAATTAAAAAAATTACTAGATGAGATTTTGGCAATTTCAATTTGTAAGCAATAATAAATAACGCGAACCTTCCGTAAAATTTCCAATCTCTATAATTTGTAAAATATTTGTAAAATAATAATACAAAGTAAAATATTCTATTGTAAAAATTAAATTCATCGTCAAATATTCTTTATACGTGTCTGTGTTTATACCCAGGAAAAACACTTTGGTTTTACTTTATTAACTGAGCAACGGTTTAATAATTAGTATAAAAATAGCAATTTGGTAGACTAAAATTAGGAGTCTCATATAGGGACGATAAATCGAAAACGAAAATAAAATTGGAGAATTAGGTGCGAAGAGATAATGTTAATTAATTTTTCAATAACGAGGTATAATATATTTAATTTGGTAAGACTTTAAATTTCCTATTTTATAAATTTGACAAAAGTTGGGATATTTTAATTATTTCTATCTATTGTATTAACACGAAAAATGCGTTTGTAAGGATAATAGCATTAAATTGAATAAAAAATATCTCTATTTAGTCTCTCTATATCTCTATTTAATTAAATTTAATTTAATTTGAAATAAATCCTATCCTAATAACTTTAATAAAACAAACTAAATTTTTTAAAAATGTATATACTATTTATAATTGAGGATTTTATATATATTAAGATTTGCAATATATTTAAGTGAAGAATTGAAAAATATTTACAGCATTAATATGTAATTTATTCTTTTTTTAAACAACATATTTAGAAAGAATTTTCATAAAATTTTTATGACTTTATTATTAATTACCTTGGATGGATATAATGCCCTTTTGTTATGTATATTTGTATCTCCTGTAAATTAATGACATTTTTTTACATAATAGCTTGTAATCAAAATTACATATATTTTTTTCTCGCCTTACGAAACAAACGAATAGATATTATAATATGGAATTTGTCATATTTTTTTATTTCCATGCATACTTTAAATTGCATATTGGTGAAAAAATTTTGTTTTCAATTTTACTTTCAGATCAACTTCTTGTCACCAAGTATTAAATTGAGAGGATATATAGTGGAATGTAGGGCAAATAAATGTATTTGAAAATTTTCTAGGAATTACACGTACTCCAAGGAATTTAATTATAATATGATATTAGTGAAAAAATTTTTTTTGATTATACTTAGGGATTATTTATCTGTTTTATGCTGTGGATGAAAGATTAATACCATTGTATTCTATACAATGAGAAATCGATTATTCTCTTGTTGAATATAAATTTTCATACGTCTAAACTTTTAAGAAAAAATTTAAGACATACGTTCTACTTAACTTTCTAATGATACATATGCTTTGTAAAATAAATATTTCAGTAACTGTTTATAATATTATGTATATAAAAATATTCAATGTAAATATATCGAAAATTGTACTTTTTAAATTATAATAATTGCTTATAATAGCGTATAATTGTTTTTTGTTGATGTTGTATTTACATTTGAATATCTGTTAACGCGTGATTATTTGAATTCAAGAAAAATAGTAAATTTAACTTTCCATTTAATAAGATTAATTTTGATTGTCGATCGTTTATATGTAAACGGTGATATTATTAAAAAATTGTTGTCAAAAATTTAATACAATTTTTTGGACTCGAAATATGAACTACTTCGATATGTTTGTCAAGTAGTTTCAATATTTTTTGGACATAAATGGCACGCATGTAATTAAGATAAATAGAAAGGATTTTCTATGTTTTGAGTAAAGGATCTTTCAGCTCTAAAATCAGAGTCAAGGGTTAGCGAGAAACTAATTAAATCATCACTTGTTGAAGGTTGATTTACCACGTGAAAGATATAGGAATGTTTATAAAATTTATGAGTTGTGTCACAAGGGAATAAAAGAATTGTATTACGATCCTTGCTTCCATCTTAAAAATCATATATGATAATCATTTTTATTTTAAAATTAACTCCTTTATCATTTAAAAGGTTAGGCATTTAAAAGTAAAATATTTAACGTAATTTTAACTATATTTTTAACTATCATTTGTTTCCATAAGAAGAAATGACAGGAATATATTATTTACTATTACATGGCGCATTGGATTTCCTTACTATTTTTCAATAAGCACGTAGTCATTGTAAAAGGTTATCCTTATTAAAAAATTCTTCAAATACATATATTGAAAATATTCAACTCATTACTAAAATTTTTTCATTCATACCCTTTAAGATGCAAATATCTTTACTATAATTTACATTTTTTTTCATTTTAGATATTTCGACATTTTTATATTATTTTGTTATATTGAATGCAGAAAGTCAACGTTCTCATTTGATAAGACGATTATGAGAAAATATAAAATAAAATTATATATTAATATATGATTAAATTAACATTTATATTCCTGTGTGCAACAGACGTATATATATATACACACAAATGTATTAAATTACAGAATTAAAAGTCTTCGTTAATCGTCTCTGGACAGAGCCAATAAAGCAATTCATTCATTATCGTTAATTGAAAAAATTTTTATAATTTTGAAAAATATCAATTACTTTTAGCATTTAATTAAAGATAAATAAAAATATTTTTTTCAAATATTACGTTTACATACGCAATTTAATTTTAACAAAAAATTAAAAGGACAAAATATAGAGCTCATTATTATCGACCTTATTTAACTTTTAACAATGTTAATATTATCAATGAAAATGCTCTTTTTTGCTCTGTTGGTTGAAAAAATTAGAAAATAATTAATAATAGTGTGTAATTTATAAAATAAAATAGATTCTCGTATTGTCTGCGAATAGCATTGTGACACAATTTTACTACCGCTATTCTTTTCGAAATAATTGTTAACACTACGTATTCAAATTCTCGAGAAAGTTTATTGTGCTAAGATAAGTTATCTATTGTTTAACAAATCCAAATATTTAACTGCGTTCCGAGCTTAATTACGCTCAAAAACAATGGATGACTGAGTGTTCGATTCTTTAACTTTATGAATTTTTTCCTATGTAATTAATTTATATTTACTTTTAAATTATTCAGTAATTATTTAAACAAAAGAATGTTTTGAATTTTCTGAAAGTTTTACCTTTAATTTGAAATATAACTTGTTTATTGTGTAATATATTTTAATTGAATTAATTGATTTAAAGGTGTACATGTATCAAAGATGCAGCAAAGATAATAACATTTAGAATCAGTTTCTATCATTTTTCACGAATATTTCTTACTGAAAATTTTCATTATGCTTATGCACAATTGGTGAATTTTTTTCTTTTTTTAAACTGTGTTTGTCTTTAACAGACAAAATATTAACTATAAAATCGGTTCTCGTTTATAACGCGTGTATAGAACTTTGCAGGGATTAATTTTATTACAGTTTAGAAATTTCCTAAACAGTGAAAAAGTATCTCAATTTATTTCGGCATTTCATAATGAACTGAAATTTTAAGTAAATTGTAAGTATCAAAAATTTTTTAGCTACACTCTTTAGCTTTTTTAGCTATTCTGATATCGAAAGTTTTAAAATAATCTTACGCGTGGAACTGGAATAGGACGTGGTTGGTATAATAGTGAATATCATAACTGATAAACTAACTAAATATTTTAACATGAGAGTAAACAAGAGAGAGAGAGAAGTAGAAAATACATTAAAATTTATCGCATATAATGTTGACGCTTGCGATATTCACAAAGCCTGAAGATGCTTGCAAAAGTTCATGAATCTTGAAGCTGTTGGGTGATGATTGAGTCCATTTCATGCTTGAGAAAATTTTCTTGGTGAGTGACTTTGTGATTTTTTCCATTTTAACATTGTCCATAGCTTCGAGAAGAGAAATGATTTTAAAAGTTTATGCTTGGAAAATATGTTCCATATATCTTGATGAAAATAATTTCTTTATAATTTTTTTTTATACATAATTTTGCCAGTTTTGAACAGTTAACTCTTTACACAATGTGCGTTGTGTGTATATTAGTTTGAATAACGCAGGCTTAGGGGACTCAATTCCGTTGAAGTTTGAGTGATAAGTAAAGAATTGCTTATAGCGAGCAACACAAGTTACATAAACTTTTTTACAAGGATACGTCCAAGAGCATTTGAACGGAATCAAATAAAGTATTGTTCATTGATAAGTAGTCTAAATTGTAAATTCAAGGCAAGTAAATTAATAATGAGAGTGATAACGCGAGTGGCTTCAATATTGTTAGGGGTGGGTGTGGCTACAGCGATAAAACCTCCTGTAAAAATGCTTCACAGTGTTAATTATACTTGAAGAAATGGACCGAGGATCAATAATGCAGATTCCTCAAACGAGTAAAAAAAGTTAACGGTCTATCGGTCTTATCGTAAACGAAGTTCATCGCCAACTGCATAACATCCGGCACAATTCCTTTGAGGTTATAAGCTCTTGTCTTCGACGGTAATTAGCTTATTGCAGTCCCAATGGCATTCCACGAAGAATGACTATGCCGAATAATAGAATGAAGGCTGAAAATTTAATAAAAGCCAAGGAGTCTGTGCGATTGCGCAAGTTGCCTTCTTACACACGCCTTCCTGGTTCGTACATTATTTTGGATTGGTTGACTGCTTTTCCCCGACTATGGAAAGGAACATTCTTCATAACTGCCTGTGAATAATGTTTGACTTGCCGTGCTCAATCGAGCGTAATTTGTTCGCAACTCAACGTTTCTTCTCGCCTGTCCTCTTTAATAAATTAATCGCGATTGCACGCGTTTCAAATTCCCTAATGTTTGTCAGTGTTTGAGGTGCCTTTTACTTCTTCACCTGTTGAGTTTACGCGCCTCCTACGCTATTCTACGCCTCTCTACGCCAATTGTTGCTTCATTGCGTTAAAGGATACAGTTTATAGGGCACCCTGTGCAGGTAAAGTGAAAAAATAGTATATATTGCAAGGCTTGTGGATTTGTGTGTCGTAAACCATGGCGAATTAAGCAATGAATTGCTTTCCTGCTTTCTGCACTTGAATTTGAAATGCGTTATCAAGCTTTGTTACACACACACACACACACACACGCACTTTAACGTTAACCCTTTTTTGTTCACGTATTGATGTATACGTTTGAATTATAATAACCGTAACGCGTTTTGTGTTTTTGTACGTTTGTTTCATTGTGAAATCCCATTTTCCGTTGCTTGCCTTTTTATTATTGAACCAATTTTAAAGATTATCAAGCACTTTCCTTAGTGCTATGTTGTAATATTATTAAAAAAAAAATTTGCATTCTATAGTGACGCGATTAAAATAAATTAAGTTTTTATACAATTTTATTTATTCATCAAAGTCAAGTAAATTGCACAAGTTGTTAAGTTCTTTGTTTTAAACAGCTTATAGAATTCTTTTACGTCATTCCATATGTCTAACAATTATTCATACGAGTATGAAATATGCGCAGGTATGTTTAATATGGCTTAAAATTCGTTATACCATTTTTCCATTAAAAGTAATTTTCAATGTCGTTCAATATTACTTGTATCTTTGCCTTTTTGATTATTATACATGTTATTATTATTATTATATAAATTGATTAAAATCATTACATACACACTTACTATCATTTGTACTTAAAAAATATTAATATATTACATTATTATGCTTTAGATATGGATCAAATAGGTGAATCAACTGAGCATCGAAACCTTGAAGGTTTTAATATATTGTTTTACGTAACCGAAGCTATTGGTGCATTATTGATAGTATTAGTTATAATATGGACTGCTCACTTTAAAGGAGGTTTCGCATGGACATCCAATCCAGATTTAGAATTCAATTGGCATCCACTTTTAATGACCGTTGGTCTTGTGTTCCTTTATGCCAATGGTAATTAGCATCATTTAGCTTGTATATTTTGAAATAATTACAACAATGCACAATATTTTATTATTATATTGCATTTATAGGAATGTTAATATATAGATCTCAAAGAACTATGCGTAAACGACGGCTAAAGCTCATTCATGGTGGTATAATGATTTTCACAATACTATTAACTGTTATTGCTCTAGTTGCTGTTTTTGATAGTCATAATTTAAAAACCCCACCAATTCCTAATATGTACTCATTACATAGTTGGGTTGGACTAACAAGTATTATTTTATTTTGTTGCCAGGTAAGCTTAAATGTTTTTTCATTTCGATTTTGATAATACATGTAATACTTACTAATAGTGTTTGATAACTTACAATTATACAGTGGCTCGCAGGTTTGGTATCCTTCTTATATCCAATGATACAGCCACCGTTGCGTGCTGCATATCTGCCAGTACACATTTACTTTGGTACGGCTGCTTTTATTGGTACAATTGCTTCTTGTTTAATGGGGCTTACCGAAAAAGCATTTTTCTCTATTAAAAATCCGTAAGTCAATGCATTATTAAATTAAAAATTTTTTCATTAGCTTTCAATTTCTATACAATTTATTAATTTCAATAAATTATAAAATATTTTTTGACAATTATTGGTTTTATAAGAAATATTTATGACGTAAACATTCATTAATTATAAATACAAATTGATCAAATTTTAACATTACAAAATAAATTTTTATAGATCGTATGACAAATTCCCTGCAGAAGGTGTGCTGGTGAATATAATTGGTCTTGTCTTGATTATTTTTGGTGGTCTAACTGTGTACTTAGTATCTCAAGAAAGATACAAAAGATTTCCGCAACCTGAAGATGATGTACTCTTAACCAGCAGAAGTAAATAAGTTATTTAATATACAATCAATTGAAATATGTGAAACAAACACTACCACTAAATTCTACACGATTACACATATTTATTCATTCATGGTGCTAGTTGCTAAGGAAGCTCATAAATTAATTACGAATTTGTTTAAATAATTTCTAAACAAATTTAATTTTTAATCTTTTTAATTTTTATCATATTCACTTTATTTAAAAATTATATTTAATGTACATAAAATGATCTTCATACTTTTTATTATATTTTTTTACAATTTACTCAATATGTTTTAATATGATTGTTTCGTATTATTAGATCTTGATATTCAATAATGAGTAAATATTAAATATTAATACCAAATATTTTATTTATTATAAAATATGGTGCTCAAACAATTTTTTTATTTTTATAAATGCTTATATAAGCAGTAAGTCCAAAGAAATTGAAAGTATAAATAGAAATCTTATATTTTTTATGTACGAGAGAGATTATATGTATATTTTTCTCATTACTTCCGTGTAATGATTTTACTTTGTTAATTTTTTTTTTAAGAAATTTTTAATAAATCTTTATATTTTATATAAAAATTACAACTTGTATTCTGTAACAAATAATTTTTATATTTACACAAATTATAAAATTTGTAACGTATACAATCTCATGTACTTGTGTTCATTCAACTGAAAATACAGTAATTATAATACAATAAATAATAATTATTTCTCTATTCCTTATAATTATTAATCAATTTTATAAAATAATGTAATTTATGACATTGAAGTAAAAATGTTTATCGGATTAATACATAAATACAATAGTATAATAAATATAAATTAATTAGAAAATTAAAAAATTATATTTATATTAGAAAGGTCTTAAAATTATTAGTAATTAATGTAAAATAATACGTACACAATATTTTTATGCATGAATCATTGAAAATACGCCATTTATTTCTTACAAAAAATCAATTTTACGATTTTTCACTTATTTTTTATTTCGTCCATTTTTGTAATAATAAAATACATACTCTACTATTGTCAAATCTTAATTAAAGAATTTTATTTGGCTTTTTTTAAATATTTCTTTTATTAAGAAATATATTTTATTGACAGATATAGTACAGGACTTAGTCTAAAATATATAATTTAATAAAAATGAAATGAAAGTAATAAATTGAATTACGTTCAGAACAGATTTTTAATAAAAGAGATTAAAAATACAAAAAATTAATTAAAATTACAAGACGATAAATAGCTTAATGTTTTTAATGGATTATAATTTTTCATTGTCTTGTACTAAAAACTTAACTTAATCTTTATTTAATTAAATTTCCCATTTTCCATTAATACTTATGTTGCACAATTATTGTGTTTGAAGATTATTTTCAATGATCAGATTTTTTTATAATTACGAATTACTTTTTTTAATTGAAGCTTGAATTTTATAACTACTACAAGCGTAGAGTTCACTTTACTTTTGTTTTTATATGTATTCGACTATTAGTTATTTATTTATTTATTACTATTAGCTTGTACTATAACTGAAGTTCTCCATAATATTATCGAGATCAAGGTTTTCCGAAAATTTCATGCTTCGAAATCAAATCGATTTTTTTTCATTTTTCATAAAAAATTCTTCAATAGAAATGTAGAATATATATGGTTTTGGTTATTTTTTATTTTTCAACCAAAATCGAATGAAAAATATATTATTTAGATTTAGCTTTATGTTCTACACAATGTGATAACAACAAACACCATATATTCTTTTTGGACTTATACGAAAAGCGACAATTTCAAATATCTTTGTATGAATACTTTCAAAATGTTAATCGAGTCTTAATAAACAATAGTATCTTTTCACTCGTGTAAATTAAATCTCGTTTATATCATTTTTAAACGATACTCCTTTACGATACTTAGTCATTTTATAAATGTACACACTTTATAATTTATAACAAAACATTTGCTATTAAAAAAAATGTCATTATGTACGTAGATACTATTTTTGACAGTGCATTTTTATAGAATTATACGATACTTGTTTAAAGATTTTATATAATTTTATTACTTTTAAAACTACTTAGTATGGAAGAAAAAGCTACTAGTATGAAAAAAAAAAATGAAATGTTATAAAATAACATTTGGAAAGGATAAATTATTTTGTTTTGTTTTGTGATTTTTATCAAATATTATCTACGTACTAGCGCCGATCTATAATTATATCGGAACCAATAGATAAACAGAGCTTTGTCCTGTAAAAATACACACTTAAAGTGCGTTTTAACTATGAATATAATTAGTTGTATTATAATTGTAGGATACAGGTAAGATTAAAAATCTGAACCTTCTTGAAGTATATAATAAATTAATCTTAGTGGGAGTTCGATGCTCGATTTCGAATAAATTACAATATTTTACTATACAATTGCCCAATCAATAAAATATTCCTAACGTGAAATAGATGGCGACTGATAGAAGAAAAAATTAAAAAATTCCGTTTCGATGATATTCTTTTTCAAGTAAAAAGAAGTTTCCTTTTAATTACATAAAATGTATTACTACGATGCTAGATGTAACGTTGTGTAACTGTAAAATTTAGATATCTGGTGGGATGGAAGTAAAATAATTAGGAACTTTAAAGCTTTTGAAAATCTAGTAAGTATGAAAAATAATAGAAAATTTTATCGAGCCTTCACAATTGATTTCAGCCAATGGTTAAAATATTTAACCACTGCTCGTTTAATACACTTCCTTTCTTTTTGCGTTTTCACGTACAAAAGGTGCCGTTAAATTTAAGGTACATAATAATTATTTGGTAAATGCATATTTTTGCTTCGAACATTTAGGCTAGCTCCTTGATTATCCTCAATGTTTTGGCAAGCGTATGGTGTCGATAGTTAAGCGTGTTAAGCATGTCGATAGTTAATGGTGCCTTCAATTCAGAAATCTTGTAAGATCTTCGCTCCAGATTTTATAATTTACCATTCGCTAATGGTAATACCATTGCTTTGCTAATTGAGCAATCAATGTATTTATTGGTCGAATTTTCGACTCAATTAATTATTGACATTAGGAGGCCGCTCATTTATTTCTATAAAATTACGTTCGATTAATTTCATGCACTTGCAATTTTGGATGACCCAGGTGATTAAAAATTGTAAAAGTAATTGCAACCGCGCAATAATGTCAGTTCATGCGTATTGTCGCAGCAGTCACGTGATCGCAGACCGTTACGCCACCTGTGACCTATACATTTTCATAAGATTACCATTGATATTTTGTGTGTTTGGCTTTCATTATTGGTTTTATACGAGTGAAGTAAATAAATGCATTATAGTTAATTAAAAATCGTTCTATTTAAGTAAAATGAGTGAGGCAGAGTCATTGAGTACAAAGACGTTGGTCGATAAATATGCAGAGCGGATGAAACGTTTGAGAGAACTCCATACGAAAAGAGTACTTATTATATTTTCTAAACTCATTTCGACGCTGTTTACTTTTCATTTTGCATAGTTTGACGTTTTAAATTAATTTTTCATTTGGTCGTTAGAATGAGGCCCGCCAACAGAATCACAAAGAAGTCGTTGAGGAGGACAAACGAAACAAATTACCTTCGAATTGGGAGGCTCGAAAACGTCAAGCCGATTGGATTATTAACGATGAGAAAGCAAGAAAAGAAGCTGAAGAGAAAGTAATTATGTTTGCACACAATGAATATTATTAGTATTTGGAGGAAACACGACTGTTTATTCTGTTCAATTATTATTTCAGGGACTCGATTATGACAGAACAAAACTTTTGCACATTGATGCGATAGAAGCTGAACGACTAGCACGAAAAAGGAAAAAACTAGTACCCAATGATGGATTTGCTGACTTTGAACAGGCAACTGTGCGTCAGTACAAACAACTTGTTAAGGGTATAAAACCTAATATGGAGGCTTATCAAGAGGCTAAAGAGAAACTTGGTCCAGCATTTTATGGTGATAGAAATACAATTTTACATGGACTACATAAGGATAAAAAAGAGGCCATTGATACAATGGTTTCTGATTTGGAGAAGCAGTAAGTATAATATTTGCTGTTTTTCTTTATGGTAATTGACAATTATATTATTATGTATAATTTCTTTGTTCAGGATTTCAAAACGGGAAAAGTATAGTAGGAGAAGAATGCATAATGACGATGCTGATATTGATTATATTAATGAAAGAAATGCGAAGTTCAATCAGAAACTGGAACGATTCTATGATATATATATATTATCTATTCATTGATTGGTATTGTATTAAAATTAAATTTATTGAAATATCACTTGAACAACAATAATCTAAACAATTTATTGTTTAATGTAAGATAAAAAAGTATATTTTTTATTAAGTAAAATTAAATTAGTGATATTTTCTACAATCAAAAGTTTTAGTTAAATATTTTTTCATATTTTAATTGAAAATAAAAAATGAAATAATTACAGAATGCAAGTACTTGGGTCAGTCGTTTTATAAAATTTTCAAAATTTCTTTTAAGATTAAAATAATTACATATTAAATTATATGTACAACTTTAAATTTCTAAGAAGTTCAGTTCATATTACACCACCCAATTATGAATTGTTCCTGTAAATAAAAATCGGTACAAAAATATTTTAGTTATATCTAAAGTTTTTAATAGACTACACATATTCAATTTAAATTAAAATCAGATCAGTTTTTTTTTCTCTACTTACGTCTAGGGTTAAAATTATGATGCGTAACTCGTACATGAATGTCCCGAGTTTCATCTATACATAGAAATTAAAAATTTTGTTGTATGTATTATTTTAAATGTTTTGGCGAACAATTAAAAAAAATGTTGATCACATTAATATTTGCATAATAAATTATTAGTGCGTAGTAGGTACAAATATTGAAGAAAAATTAGCCATTTAATATTAAAATTAATTGTATATTTTTATTATTATATTATTCACTCAAATTGCAAGTATGTGTTATATTTTAAGTACGTTATTTTGTAAAATGATTAAGAAATAAAGCGCAAATTGTAATTATTGTTAGCGGAGCCTTATTATTTTTTGATTAAAATCTTAAAAACAATTCAGTTATATATCACAGAAAGACAAAAGCAATGATTTACCACTATTGCCAGTAAAATGTCGATTATAAAATATTGTTGGTTAATTTACATAACATACATATCACACATGCAATTATATAAAAAATAGTGAGCTCAAAACATTTTGCTTCAATCATCTGAACATGGGAGAAAAATATCACAAGCTGCAAAGATTCACTCAAGCTGATGATTTGTATTTCTGTATTCTGTACCTTGAGCATCCTCAACAATTTTTGGCATGTCACATTGTTCACACTTATTCAATAATGGATGGTTATCAAATGTACACCTTTCACAAACCCACGAAGGGCCATCTGATTCCTCTTGGCTATCATTTCTACACGATGCAGAATCCTCGGTGGGCAATTGACTTGGGGAATCAGATGGTTCCACGATTAAGGATTGAGGAACATATTGCTGTCCGGTGTAAATTCCCCGGTAAAAATCTTCATTCGTTTCTTCGAGAGGCACTAAAAATTCACAAAATCAAGTGTCAAATCGGACAAAGGGCTTAAGTTTCCTAATGCAAGTAAATAAAATGAACACGACATAAAAATATAAATTTTGTAATAATTATTAATTTGAGCTACCATTACGCTTATTTATACGAACATAAAATATTATGATTTTATGTATAATATGAATTATTATTCAATAATTTTGATGAAAATTACCTTATGACTTGAAGTTATAAATTAATAATACAATCACGTACCATTGGGATCGTCATCACGATTGAGCTCCTCGGCTAATCTGTCGCATTCTAATCGTAACTGAGAAATTTCACTTCTTAATTGTTGCTCAATTTCCTAAACGTACAAAAATTATATACAATCTATGAAAGGAAGCGTAAATATTCAAAAATTTGACAAAAACAATTTTACCTCTGGTGAAATATTGCTTTCAAACAATTGCGTATAAGTTTCTATTTCTTTCTTCAGTGCCTCTAACTTAGCTTTCTCAATTTCCAATGCTTTAGCTAGCCGATCTTTTCTAATAAGTTGATCGGTCACTAGTGCTTTGAATTCATCTGGAACTATAAGTAAAATTTGCTGTCAATTGTATCTATCAGGTATATAACCTTTTGAAATATATTTTCTCATGCAGCTGCATAATTAGCGAATTGTAAATTAATTATTGCTTTAAGATATTGGTTTTTACACCCATCGCATTAGTTACATTTGAATTAGGCATGCATTTATGGAAATATAGGATTAACACGCGCAGTTAATTGAATATAAAATTAATTGCAAGTATCGTTGATGGCGCATTAAACGAATAACTAAATATCTACTATCGTTTCTTTCATCTTAAGCGAAAAAAAATCGATGTTAAAACATCGAACTACAAGCAATTTTGCGTTAAAAATACTTTTAAACTCGGTAATCTTAATCATTCAACGATCCCACCCAAAAAGGAGCTTTCAAAACAACATCAAAGTTTCGTAAAGTTGAATGATACTTAGTAGCCAGAGTATAAGGGAACGACGCACTCTCTTTTACGAAATAACTTGGGTTAATAAGACCCACATATATCGTGAAAAATATTGAGAAACATTTTAGTGCGCAGTGATGAATAGTAAATGGCCGGCACGTCTAACGAAAACCGTAATAAAATAGCGTGACCTTACAGTATCCTTAAAAAAACGAAATTTTGGTCCGGCGAGTGTATAATAATAAGGAGGCCAAAATGAGCCAAAATGAGCGACTAACTGAGTTTTGGAATTTTAATGCGAAAGGAGATGCGCGCGTACAAATGCAATGCAGGTGGGATGGGGCGCAGGGAAGATTCCGGGGGCTCTATCTATAGCTCGGCGCGTGGGTCAGGAATGCGTAAATATCTTTCAGCAATTATGGGCGCGTGTATACTTATGAAGACGCGCGCGTCCGACGGCGTGTCTACCCTGACAAAGAGATATAGCCTGAGAGAAGGACGGACGGGGGCTCAGGTGCGCGAGGCAACCGCCATGTCTCGTTACGAGCTTACGAAACTCAGTTGTCGACGAATGGCAAAAACCAATATGGCTTAGCTGATCTAATTGGAGCTCGTTCGTTCACGATAAGCAGTCTCGATTTCC